>KN483889.1:30567-70131 GCA_000787095.1 Periophthalmodon schlosseri
TAGAGACATGCCATCAGAAAAGTTACATAGTGCAGTTTTAACCTCCTATCTTCTTGGCTCCATGGAGACATTAATGGAATACTGTGGAACATTCCAGGCAAAGCAGTAAACTTCATCAGTCTTTGCATCAAGGTATTTGTTTAGACACCTGCGATTGAATTATTCTTACTGTGAGTGGGCTTTTCTCCACATATCTGACCTGTAACTTGGTGCTGCGTGCCAAAATAGTAAGAAATAAAACATAATCTCCATGAAAACTAGCAAGTGGCAGCGCAACGCCACCTCCATGGAGACAAACAGGTGGCCCTCAACCAGAAACGTTACATAGTGCACCTTGATCAGCCGATCCGAGCACACTTCAAGCAAAAAAACCCAGAAACGTTTATTTGCTTGAACATGTTTTGTATGTTTGAAATGATAATTCATGGTCAGTTATTGTAACAGTGAAAAGTTCAGGTTGACTTTTTAAGTAAAAATGTCAAGCTTTTTATGAAGGAGTTTTAAATGTTAAATCACTGCTGAAAAACATACGCCACGTGTTTTATTTGGTGCTTTTATGATCATTTAAGTCACTGAAAGTTTACAATCATTCATACATGGTCTTTTTGATCACAAGGAAATAAACCCTTATCGCACTCTCCTTAGTGATTTAATGCTCAAAATGCTGTAAAAGGCAGGTGTAAGGGTATAATGCACTGTGCACAGAAGGGGTTGGCCATTTCGTGCAAGCATCCTCTCTCACTGTGACTGATGCTGCTGTAAGAAAATGTTTCCCAATAAACTTTAAAGACTCTCCAAGTCGTAAAAGCCCGAACGTGGGGCAATCACATTTAGTCAAGTTTACAATACTCATAAAGAATTGGTTAATTTTTGATTGTTCTTTTCTGGACCATTTCCCTCCCATAGTTTTCTTTCAACATACGGTACATAAGGATCGAGTAAGCTTCAGGTGTCTCCACACTCCACAAGCCTTCCCCGGAGCACACGGAGGACCTTTTGGAATTAATCCGGAACCATGGCCTTGTTCGAGGAGACTGTAGCGCAGAGTACGCAGTGTGATGCAGATGCTGCAGTGTGTTCAGGAACCAACTGTCTGGTTCCTCCCAGTAACTTTAACGACATTCTGAGCTTGGTCCTTAGCACAGTGCTAACTGTCATGTTGGCCTTTGTCATGTTCGCCATGGGCTGCACTGTGGAGTGGGAGAAACTCCTGGGTCACCTGCGCCGGCCCTGGGGCATTATCATTGGTTTTCTGTGTCAGTTTGGGATCATGCCGTTCACAGGCTTTGCCCTGTCACTGGCCTTCAACGTGCTGCCAGTGCAGGCTGTGGTCATCATCATCATGGGCTGCTGTCCTGGAGGATCAGGGTCCAACATTATCTGCTACTACCTAGATGGAGACATGGACCTCAGGTCAGTGAGCAAGTTTGAACCATAAGTTTGAACCTTGACTTGAGTTTTCATTTTATAACCATTTAATCCAGCATATTTGAAAGTTGGTCTAAGTGTTTCTCTGTTGTAGTATCAGTATGACAGCCTGTTCCTCCATCTTGGCACTGGGTATGATGCCTCTCTGTCTTCTGATCTACACTACACTCTGGGTGTCACCGGAGACCATCCAGATCCCATATGACAGTATTGGTTAGTGCAGAATTGCACCTAAATTCTGGACATTTCTATTGTGCAGCATAATTTTTCAAACATTGTAAATTTAGGGATCACTCTTGTGGCTCTTCTTGTCCCCATTGCCTTTGGGATGTATACCAAACGCAGATGGCCACAGAAAGCCAAAAAGATCCTCAAGGTAAGAATTATGTGACAACAATGTCTGTCTATGTGTGTGTGTGTGTGTGTGTGTTTTCTTTTGAGTTTGCCTCCATACAAATACATGTTTTTTATGTTCAGATTGGCTCCTTAACTGGATTTGGTCTGATTGTTGTCATTGCTGTGGTGGGTGGGATCCTCTATCAGTCCTCGTGGGACATTGACCCAGCACTCTGGATCATTGGGACCATCTACCCCTTCATTGGCTCTGGGTTGGGCTTCTTCCTTGCTCGCTTCACTGGGCAGCCCTGGTACAGGTGAGACCTAGAACTTGACATTACATTAATTATATTGGACAAAAATCATGATTGTAAATTCCATTCTCGCTTCCCTTGCCTCATCTTTCTAGGTGTCGTACCATTGCATTGGAGACCGGCTTCCAGAACGCCCAACTGTGCAGCACCATAGTCCAGCTGTCCTTCTCTCCTGCTGAGCTGGAGATCATGTTCTCCTTCCCACTCATTTATAGCATCTTCCAGATAACAGCAGCCATCTTACTTGTAGCATGTATGTAGACCTGCCACCTGCCACGATAGATTTTTTGATCATAAAGATCGGTTTGATCAGTATGTTTCTATCAAAAAAATAAAAAATACTGGTCAAGAGGTGCAGATAAAGCTTCTTCAGAGCTCTTGACTCAGCACATTAAGTATTGGCTAGTTTTGAAATCACATGTTCATTGTGGTGGAGCTCTGTATTGTTACTTTAACAACTGTTCTTTTGCAGGTTACCAGTTATACAAAAGGAAATGCAAAGGCGACGGGTCTGAGGACAGTGAGACTCCTTCTCTGGAAGAAGGAGAGACAGGCACTGGAAAAATAAAGGCTTTGGAGAACGGTGGATTTGAGCTCTATGAGAACAGTGCGGAGATGAGTAAGGACCATGATAAAAACACACAGTTTTGAGAGATAGAGCCACTGTGAGTTCACTGTTGAACTTAAGCCACACACTGCCCTCTGCTGATCACAGGGGTGTACAGCTCATCTGTTGGAAATTCAGTAACAACATGTGTTATTAATGTGTATTATTGTACATTTCCCCCCATCATTATTCTGTTTCTAAATATCTGCGTCCATTGCGTGAACTTGGATGCTTGATATAATAATTCAGACTCGCTCCTTTTTATTAACTAAGAAAAGAGATCAGAAGATGTGGTCATATTTATCTTATTATATTGTTCTGTTCTGCATGTGGCAATGTATTTATTTTCATCTGGAATCTCAGCAGTTTTGTATCAGTTTTCAGACCTTCAGAATGCACTGCTGAGTGACAGATATGTGAGAGGGTGAGAGATATTACAGAAGTTCATTTTTTTTGTGGGAGCCCTTTGCTGTATAATGCTGTTTTTGTAATTTATTGTGACAATTTTTTTTATATATTATGTCACGTAGTATGGTTGTTATTTGTCAAATTCAAAAAATGTTTTGAAGTAATGCCAAAATAATTAGAAGCCTTGCCTACTATTCATTATGCTTTACTCTTTCTTGTAAAAAAAAAAAAATCTGTAGGCCTAAATAACTCTGCAAGACATTTGACTAAGAGGAGGATTTTCATGTTTATAAATTCTATATCCATATCTGATGTTTTTGAGTTTGACTGCTATCTTTACTACTACAAACTGTTGTGTCCTCCCTCACCAAGGCACTTCAGCTACTTTGAGTCCAATGCCTTTGTTCATGTCTCAGTGTTTTAATTTATTTTTAATTTAATGTTTAATATGATTAGCTTAGTTTATAGTTTTTTATAGTTTTATTTCAATTCACAATAGTGCAATAACTGTAACAGCAAGGATGTAAATTAACCTACCCTGGCCTACACTGTGATGTGTTTACATGCTTTGTCTTAAATGTCTCATAGTAATATTTTTTAAAAGAAAGTAAATACTCAGAATTTGGTTGCTCTGATAAAATGAGAAATAAAACCAACATTTGTAGGTTTGCTCACTTGGATGTGCCAATTTTTTCTTAAAGGTCCTATATGACGCAAAACTGCCTCATCAAACATACCCGGAGTTATGTTTTGTTTAATTCACACATGTTTGAGTAACCCTTTATAATTAGTCTCCAAAGCTCCAAATGCTCTGTTCCACCTTGTGACATCATGAAACCTTTTACCTTTAGTTCAGTAGAGACTGTAAATTCCAGGGCTGAAATTATCCAAATGATTCTAGTGAAGGTGTATGGAGTTTAAAAACACAGTGGAGCACTTCCTGTATTACCACATGACATCATGAGGTGGAACAAAGTGTTTTCAGTTTGAGAGAAAAAGTCAGCATGTGTAAATTAAACAAAACACATCTCCGGGGATGTTTTTGATGAGGAACCATCATTATAACATTGCAAAATAGCATAATATGCGCCCTTTAAGACCCAAAGTCACGCCAGAAAGGTTCTATTTGCATGAATAAAAGGAGGAAACACACAAATAAAACGGACTTGGACATTGAGCTTCTTTAGTAATTTCACGTAATCGTATGACTGTCACATGAAAAAATAAAAACGTAGTCTATACACAAACACAATTCTTTGTCCACTTCACATTCTTCAAACTAGACTAAGTGTTTGCAAACCGTGTTTCACACAAACGGTGCTGAGGTAGAGCTTCATTAGTTTGTACAGCTTCATTCCAACAACGGCCCCTCCTCCTTTCACTGAATGGTGCTTTCAGTGCTTGTAGGAAAAATCCAAATCCGTAACAAAAAGTGTGTGAGCAGGCTCACAACTATATCAGCAAGAGTGAATTACAGGATATTTGTCTCTGAAGATTATCTACTCTGACTCCGTGTCCCTGACAGACAGAACAAAAAATTCTGAATATACTAAAATAAGTCTACTTTTTTTTTTTTTTTTTTTTTTTTTTTTGAATGAAGGTAAATTAGGCTACAGTGATGAAAACTAGCCTGAAAAAGAAATATTAGGGTACAAAGAAAAAAAAATCTTGTAACCTATTCCAAAAAAACAGTGTCATGTAGAGCAAACTCAAAAAATTTAGCTTTTTTTAAATAATCAATTGTCAGCATCAAAAACACCAATATTCGCAGTCTGAAACTTTGTAATGCCAGGTGTAAAGTGGGCTACATTTTTTTTCTGCTAGCTTTATTAGCGCGCAACACATCCACTTTCGACGTTTGCTAATTTTGGCCTAACAAAGTTCAAATGAATAGCCCACTTAGTTCACTACTACATTTTCACTCTTCTACCGCCCTCGATGGTAACCCAACCCAGACCACTTGAACGCCTCACAACCCGTTTTTTTCTCACAGAAACAAGACAACACGCCGAGCCAAGGAGTAGCGGCCCTCAGCTGCCTGTAAGTTAGCGTGTTAAATCACTTTTTGTTTTGTTATAGTATCGTAATAACGTTAAGTATTCGGTAAACTGCACGAGGAAGCGCGCTGTCTCGGTTACGTCTCGAGAGGATGTGCACGAGACCGAGTTTACGTCGACAGAAAGTTTATACAATACTTGACGTACCCTTTTCTTCCAAAGTACACCGTTAGATTATTGAATTTAGCGTGTTTGTGGGATGGTTTGTCGTCCTCAAGTATCGTGCCTTTAACCGTGGTAAAAGGAAGGAATTTGAACTTAAATTTGAAGTTTAATAGCTTTGTGAAAAAGTTACATCCTGTTTTCACTGCTTTCTGCGTGTGTTGCAACTGCGAAGAATCTGTTCTAGTGACAGTCAAATTCTCTTTTTTTTTTTTTTTTTTTAATATTTAGAATTTGTATTTCGTAACAGGAATGATTGTAACACTTTTTTATTAAATTATTGAAAGATTATATGAAGTTAATAGTAGGGCTGCAACAAGTTAATCAATTAACGGTATGGCACGGTATGGTACGGTATGGTATGATATGCTTTTTATTTGTACAGGGACTGTGCACGGCAGTACATTAACCAAGACAAGTCATAGGAGAGATGCTGGCGCCAGGTTATAGCACGAACGCCGATTTACACCTGTAGTCCCTGAGCAGGTTGGTAGAAATACTGCAATAGCAACTAATCGTTTATTGAAATAGTTGTAAACTATTTCAGTAATCGGATAATCGCTAACTGGTTTATACATAGGCCAAACATGTCACGAGCTGAGAGAAGAGGTTTTATGACAGAATCAGGAATTACATACAAATGACTCAGGAAATGCACTCTTTCGTCTGTAAGTATGTTGCACCAGGATGTCCTTAAGCGGCTTTACTTCAGCTTTATTTGAGTACAATTCAGGAAAATCTCATATTCACGGGCCTTTTGCGATCTAAACAGCTAATCGATTAATCGAAGGAATAATCACTAGCTTAATTGATTAGCAAAAGTTGGAGCCCCAAATAGCAATGCCATAAGCGTGGCTCTTGTAGGCAATGCAGTAGTGTTCTCTGTTTTGATGCGTGCGTATTTTAGAGCTCGGGATCAAACGTCAAAAACTAAACGTTACTGGCAGACGTCCCAATGGTCAATTCATTTTCCAAATTGATAATAAAAAAAGTGAACCAAATAGCCATGGAACAATGCAATAAGCTGCTGGGTCACCACTATTTTCCATTTATATTATAGGCTCATTGCAATATCAACAGCTTCATGAATATCATTTCTATACCAATATAATGAATGATCTAATCCTAGATGCTGTAGGAAGGTTTGTGGTGGCTGTACCTAAGTAGCCTATTCATCGCCCAAATAATGAAAAGTAATAGGCTATTACTTAATCAGTAATCATAATAATCAGTATGAATACTAAAGGAAGCCAGTTTATTAGACACTGATTGCACCTCTGGCTCAGCCTGATTAGATGCCCCCACCCCCATTAGGCATCCCATTTCTTTGTAGACTCAGACTTTGTTGTCCTGACTACTATAGGGAGAATAGCTGATAAACTAAAAAGAGTTGTCATGTTGGCCATTTTCTGTTCCTAAAAAATCAGAAAGATCATTTTCTTTATTTTTTTTTAGATTGTGCAGTGCTAGAATGAGTTCATACTTTGTAGTATATTTACCTTGTTGTCATTGTCAGTGACTGATAATGACAGAGAGCTGATAAGACCAGAAGGGGCACAGCTTTTAAGTCATGTGATTGTGGTCGGCCTCAGATACAAAACACCGTACATTGTTGTACTCTACAAAACAAAGCATCATGATTTCTAGCAACTGCCAGTGTCCGCAATAGTTAAGTCAAAATTTTAAATAGTTTCTTTAATCAAAAGGTTATTTTGTAAAAACAAAAAAAACCCATGTTTTTTGTTGTTGTTGTTGTTTTCATTTTGGTTGTGTTTATTGCACTGAAGAAATTAGAAAATATGTGTCCTCACTCTGAGCAGGATTGCATCTCCACAAACCTGATTTATCTGGCATGAAGGAGGGCCTCTTCCTGCTTGTTTCCATGGAAATGTTCTTCCTTTGGCTATAATATTCCACAGTATGGCATGAAATGTACCTATCTCCATATTCCAAAGTTTGTTTTATTTTTAGATTTACATGGACTCATGCAGGTAACGTCTTGCCTGTACTGTACCTTAAAATAATTATCAATAAATATTGATAACTGTGATGTCAATTTTATGTCCAACCTTACTTATAATGTTATTTCTAGCTTATTCATAAAGTGTTTGGGTACTAACTTTACTTTGCTTAGTTTGATGCATTTGAGAATTTAAATACAATTCTCATTCATCATATTTCCTGTTTACATGATACCAGTTCAACTAACAATACAACATAATCTTCTCTGAGTTTATGCCAAAGTCAACACACTTGAGGTCTCCATTCTCCTCTCCAGGAGTTTTCCTTTAGAACAGGACTTCCTTGTGTAGACACACATCGCCCTATCAGCCAGTCACACCTGACCTAAACCTTAACAACTGAAGCACCGTGAGTCACCCGCTCATGTGCTGCAGTGTCACTATTCCCATCACAGCAGGTGGGAAGGAGCCCAGGATATCAGGTGGTGTCAGCTGATGAAAGATAAGCCGCCATCCTCAGTGCACTTAAGTAGTGTAGTGGAAAATGTTTGTCATTATATGTAAAGTTTTGAGTCAGCCTTACTGAGTATTCACCTGTTGAGCCACGTTCGGTGGCTCAACAGGTGAACTCTGAGGGATGCCCATCCTTTGCCACACCAAACTGACTTATGATGATATGAACAGTATGATGGATCTAACGTCCGGTTTTTACAGCATGCCGCTGCATGAAGATGACCGCTGTACTCTGCCTTCACAACACCCATGGGGTTTGTGTGAGTAAAACAGGCTTCCCCAGTGTCTGTGCAATAGCCCAGCCAGCTTTATGAGAATGATGACATCCATATTTGACGACCCTGCTGTGTTACCTTGATGATCTGGTGTTAGCCCCATCCAAGGAAGTGCCTCCGGAGAGGTTAGAGATGGTCTTCAGTTGCTTCCGTTTCCAAAACCTGAAACTGGCCACAAAGAAATGCTGGCTGCTCAGGAGATTTGTCAACATGGGCACTGCAGATCTTATGGAGCCAGATAGTGAAACTCCATTGCAGTCCTGGGTCCAGTCGTTCCTCAGTGTGATCAGTTACTACCAGTACTTCATCCCAAACTATTCCTCCATGGCCAGGCCGCTCTTTGACCTCCTTGCTGGTGCAAAGCAGAAAAGAAAATCCAACTTGCACACCAATCGCAATCGAGTTCCATAAAGTATCAGCTGCTGACTGGACAGAGGAACGCCAATGTGTATTTGAGGACCTTAAAACAGCCTCGGTCAATCCAGTGCTACTGGCACACGCAGATTTCAGCTGCCCATGTCAACTGTCGCTTTGCTGGAGGAATTCGGTGCAGTCCTCTCACAAATTCAGGAGGGTGAGAGCGTGGCTCGACCAGTAGCTTTTGCCAGCAAGTCCTTTACCCAACCCCACCTTTACCCGGCCCACAGTCTTGAATTTCTGGCACTGAAGTGGTCTGTGTGTGACATCCTATCTTCAGTGGGGGTGGCTGTCACAGAGTGAAAAAGCGTATTTTAAGTGCTTTCAGAATGTAAATATTAATATAAGTGCTTTCACTTTGTAAGTATTGCCCATTTTGTAAACAAATGAGTTAAGAGTTGATAACTCCCTAGTGAAGGTGCTTATTATATTTTCTGTTTTTGCCCTAGAGACCTGAGTTGCCATACGTTAATGGAATACCGTCTTTTGTTCCATTAAATTAGGAATCTTTTTAGAGCCTACCTATCAATAGTTGCATTTCGTATCAATAGTTGGGTTTTCCATCACCTTATTTTGCCCAAAATCCTTCAGAGAAGAACAGCTAAACATTGTTGCACCAGTACAATGCTTGAGGTTCAAGCTAAAAACAAAAGATGTTGACAAACCAATAACGTGCCCAGAGATGCATACGCAGTGTCTAATCTTCATTAGTAATTCAGGGAAAGTTTATGGTTGCCCAACATTAAAAGTGTAGGGGAATTATTTTTAAACTTCATTGCAGCAAAGACTGAGGCAGCAGCCTTTAGCCTTTAACATTCATTATTACAGTTCAAAGTACCAGCTAACATTTAGACATGACAAAAATCGATCATGCACAATCAGGTGCATGTGGGTGGAAAAAAATATAGACCTATATATTAAATAGTTTTATAATTTATAGTCATTTTTCTTACTGAAATATTTAAATGTAATGTATTTAATATTGTTTAAAACAGTTAAATACTGTAAAACACGTTACTTTGGACATTTGAATTAAATGATCTTATAGTTTGTATTAGGTCATAACTTCAGAAAAACGAGGCTTCAATATGAAAATAAACTGTTATTTATTGTGTACATCTGAATAAAAGCAGTAGCAGAACAGCCACAAGAGCAAACCTCACTTTTCATCCTTTCACTGCTTTATAACCCAGGCACACTTCAGTTTATCTGTGAAACTAATGATGTGAACAGCTCTTTACACTGGTAGGTTTGTCTTGCATTTTGTTTACTGACAAAGTGCCACTGAGCATTAATATGAATTTTATTATAATCTACAAACTCTGGTCTTACTCCTGAGCTGGGACAGTTTCTGCATCTGTCTGTGTTTAGCAGCCCTGTCACCGCTTTCTGTGGGCGGAGCCTGAGCGGAGCCCACCGCGGCATAGCGCAAAACCCGGACAGGATCACTCAGAATGACGGGCTGGATTAGACAGGCAAAGTATGAGGAAAAAATACGGACTAGATTTCTGAGAATGCAGTAGTTTCTTATGGAGCGGATTTGGTAAAGAAGCGCATTATGGCGATAGGTGATTAGCGCCGCATAATTCGTTTGACAGGGCGGGGGGCGCTGTTGGCGGAGCGTGGTGCCCTGCCTATATAACGGGAGGGGAAACACTGACCACTATACAATCACAAGTAAATTGCAGAACTCTCTGGAAGTTGGTGGAAAGACCAGAGTTGCTATACGTTATTGGAACACTGTCTTTTGTTCAGTTAAGTCAGTGTGCGATACCTGCTGGAGTGACCCTGGTTGTTGGTCACGTCCAGCAGGTGACATGACGCGTTACACAAGCAAAGCGATAACATCTACATGGAGATAAGAAAGTGACCGACTGTGAAAAGTTACATAGCACATCTTTAATAGCTAAGGATGAAAAACTAAAACATACGATAAATTAATATCACAGTTTTTGACACCTGTCCAAACAGTCCTCTCTGGTTGTGTGTGGGCAGGTGCAGGACCCATGAGTCAGAGTGGTCCCTGTCTGTGGACTGGGCTCCCTCAGAGCAGCCCGGCCCCCTGTGAGCGCTTCAAACTGGCCTGCTGCAGCCACCAGCACCATGTGTACGTGCTGGGGGGCCGCCACTCCACCTGCCACCGGGATTTCTGGAGGTACAACGTCGGTAAGGGCCTTTGATTATATTTCATATTTACTGCAATTAAGAAAAATTTGTAAAACAGAATCAATCTCTTGTTTCTTATCTCTGTCTCCTCTGTCCAAACACACAGTAACATTGTTCAGTCAGGTGAGGCTTAAAACACCAACTCTGTGGTTAGTGGGCAAACTCTTAACCTGCCGCATATTTTTGTATAAATGTTCTATCTGCTCCAGGGTCAACTATTATTTAGACATTTCTAACGAGTTATATTGTCCATGTCAGTTATCTATTTTTTCTCCCACTTTGAGCTGTGTTTTTGTATCTGGCAAGTTGCCAAATAAATGACTGGATAAAAGATTTGGATCTCTCCACAGTGGAGAAGTAACATTTTATTTACATTATTTGTTACACCAAAATTAGGCAAAAAGCATATTGCCATAATGTCATCACCAAGAAGAATAAAAGTGTTTCAAACAGTTTGTCAGTGTAGGCTCTGATCATCATCCCTGTGGGGACAACATTTGACCCATCCTCCAGTGGCACAACTTGTCAGGAGCTCACGAGATCCCTGTGTTTATTTTCAGTGTGTAACGAATGGACCGAGCTGAACTGCACCAGTGAAGTTGCACCAGAAGCACTCGAGGAACATTCTATGGTGGCCCATGAGGTACAAAGCTCAGAGAATTCATTATTCTGTATGATTGATCGTTCAATAAATAACTATATACACTAAAAAAAAAAAAAATTTTGTTATATTATGGTATTTTAGTTTTTTTCTGTGCCAAAACTGAACTTAAAAATGCACCGTTTCACCCCTAATGAGCCGTGTTGATTTCAGGGCTTTCTCTTCGTGTTTGGGGGCATGCTGGACAGCGCGTACTCCAGCCTCAGATGTCCCCTCTGGGTCTTTGACATTAGTAAGTGAACGTGAAGCTCCGTGCATCTCTAACACACATGACACGGCTTGTTCGCACACGTCTGTCCTGCTTTACTACTTCTGGGAAAGAATCCTGCCTAAAACCTGAAGTATGGCTGGAGTAAACACAATTACTGTACACACCTCCCAGTATTTTAGAAAGTTTTGATTTAAATGTTTCTAATTTTAGCCAAAAGAATAAGCTGCTGAAGTCTATTCAATGTCAATAAGACAAAAAGACATAATCTGTGTCAACACATTAAGGTAATTGCTGTATTTAAACTGTACTTGGATATGTCAGAAGTGGCTCCAGTTAGCTTCTAGTACACTATGTTAAATGTGTGTGTGGTAAATGTGATCTGTTGACAGACTAAGCTTCAGGCCTGAGTCTGTCAGGAATCCCTTAAGAATGTTGCCAACATCCTCTCCTCTTCCATACAAGCTCCCATTGAAAATAGCTCCCGGTTTGAGCAACAGATGGGTACTTGAACAAACAAATCTTAGTAGTGACGCAATGGGTTTGGTCACACAACACATCAAACTTCAGACTAAACCTAGACAAGACCATGACTAAACAAAGTCTACCTCTGCATGGGCTCAAACCAAGACCAAACCAGGACAAGTGTGAACACAGCCAGGGCTTGGCAAAAAATCTATTAAATTGATAAGTCACATTTTCAAAGTTCAAACTGATTTTTTGGAAGAAAATCAATTTTATTTCCTCCACTTTTTTGCATTTGCAAAAAAGACTGCTCTCTCCAGTCACAGGGAGCAGAGTTTTAAGATGATGTGCTCTTCCTTCGTGGGTATTCCTCAAGAGGAAGAGAAAAAGTTTGGCACAGGACCAGTGCTGACTGCTTTGAAATCAGTGATGTCAAATTAAATGTTGTGAAAGTGCAAATGACGTCTTTTACGCCACATCAGCCACATGTTTATTGCAGTCCCAACACTGTTATGATTAGTTTGTCAAATGGGGGAAAGCTGTCTCCATTTTATGAATGAGATAAAACAATGGGTTAAATATGATCACTTCTCAATAATGCAGAAGTAACATGAGGTACTTTAGCTGCTTTTAGCTTTTATACTGTTGCTTGGCTAATGTCATCCTTTGTGTTTGGTTTTTAGTGAGACAGAAGTGGGTACAGTGGCGTGGAAAGTCTCCACAGGTACAATGAATTCCTTACTCAGCAGTGCTCGTAAATGTACTGTACTAAACATATATAAAATACATGATGCCATTTTAAATGTTTAGTATTCTGGATTAGAAATTAATTAATTAGTTAATGATTTTACTTTTTTATGGGTTCAAATCTTATGGTCAGTATGTTTTTTTTTTAAGTTTAAAATGTAAGTTTTTTGGGGGATTTGGAGTTTCTAAGTTCCACTTTGACAAAAGAGAATACAGATCAATGAAACTAAGTAACTAAATATTAGAAACTCTAATAATGGAAGTGATTTGTGTGTGTGAATGTAGGCAGAGAGCCCGTCCAACAGAAAGGCCCACAGCGCGGTGGTGATTGAGTCGGCCATGCTGGTCTATGGAGGGTACGTAGACCTGAAAGGATCCTCTCAGGAGTTCTGGAGTTTGGACTTGGGTAAGCACATTATAGCCTTTTATTGTCATGTAAAATGTATGACTTTTATGGGCTGGTTAGATCAATAACTTTGCCCCTTTGCTGCTTGACAACTGTTTCCACAATAATAGCATTATGGGCATAAACATGCTGTTTTTAAAATTCTTCATTCTTTATTGAAAGATTATCTGCACGGTCGCTTCTCAGGAGCCAAATAACAAACCTTATGTCTAAGAAGATATTTTTGGGACATTATATTTACTTGACGTTTTTATTTTTTTATTTTTTTGCACTGTTTTAATTTTTATTCTTGATTTTAAAATTGCATATCTGTATTTTTCATTAATTTATTTTCTTTACGAAAAAGAAGCAGATAGATAAAAGACAGAGTGTAGAAATAACATCCTGATTTCATTTTATTCAGATTGTTTTTACGTTCATGTATTAGGGCTGTCGTCCTTTGGTCCATTTATCAATTCGATTTGATTGTGTCTTGATTGACCAACTTTTGTATTGACTAATTATTTTTTTTAGAAGGATTTATATGGGGACAGCAGCAGAAATGAGAAGCAAGTTTGGGAGTGAGTTAGCTGAATATTTGGTATTTTTTGTATATGTAAGAATTTGAATCTGTCTTTTATACAAATACATTGTTTTCTAGTACTTATTCTGCATAAATAGTTGTTTTTGCATGTACTCCTGTGCAGGTGTAGTGTTGTGAGTGCAGAGTGGGTCAGATACATAGAGATACAGAATAGTTTTGAGAGCTTTGTCACGCCCCCATTTTAATTGACAAATTGATCGGCAGGACACGTTTTTAGTCGACCAAGATTTCTTTTAGTCAACAGCATGAATTGTAAAGTTACATTGTGAGCAGATCTTTGTAAAACCTGTTGTTGTTACACATGCTGCAGACTCCATGGTGTGGTCCCCTGTGGCCTGCTCTCCACAGACCTCATTAGGCCCAGGGCCCCGGCACAGTCACTCCTCCACAGCCTTCCACAGCTGCATGTATCTGTACGGGGGGCTTAAAGGCCTGCGTGAGCAGAGGGACTTCTGGATGTGGAACTCCACCAGCAGCACATGGAGCTCACTCAGAACCAAGTGAGTGCACTCCTGTTGTTTATTTTTATATTTTTTTTATTTATACAGGGACAGTGCACATTAAAGAGGGGGTATTATGCATCTTTTTTTAGCTTTCTACCATGTTATTACATTCTCCCTCATTAACATGCTTGAAGAGTCTTTGATCCATGCATGTTTCAGTAATTTAGTGATCTCTCCCAGGCCCCTATTTGAACCCAGTGACGCGTGGACTCAGCGTCAAAAACAAAAGTGAAACTTTTGTGTGAGACATGTTAATACGTTGTTTTCGGCAAATGTAGCATTTTCAAAACAGTAAAAGGTAACATGGTCGTCTAAATATCTTATGTGTTAGCAGTTAATTTAGTTAATTAGTAGAATATTTATTTCAAACCTGCACATAATTCACATAACATAACAGTACAGACACAAATACACACATGCATCGTTTGAAAAGGGGATGGATGAAGCAAAGCTTATACATTTCCAGTTCCCTCCCTTAGGGCCCCAAGCAAGTCATAAAATCATCACGGAACAACACTTCAACAATTCAGTAGACTACTATATTATACATGACAGATGTCATGTTTTTTTTTAAGTTTGGCTCAAGTAACTATGGAAATGAATAAGTAAAATAAAACTGGTTTGATAAAAATAAATTATAATTGGAAAAAAAAAACGAAAAAAAAAAACCCTCAAAGGTTGCTTCAAATCATCCCCCTGAACATATATTAGTATCATCAGCAAGAAGTACAAATTTCTTTTATACATTATGAATAATGTAGGTCCCATCAATGGTGTCAAAAGCCTTTTGTAATTGCAATTTTTACTGATCTTCAAATTTATTTTTGATAATTGATGTGGATCTTTTGGTCAAAATCCATATTGGCTGTCAGGTAAGCACTTACGCTTTTCAATAAAACCACGAAATTTTATGTCAAATCATTTTTGTAGTATTTTGGAAAACTGTGGCAGGAGGGAAACCGGCTGGTAAATAGTGAAAAAGTGTTTACCTCCTAATTTGAATAATGGCATAACTTTGGCTGTTTTCATTCTGTTAGGAAAATGTCTAGATTGAAAAGATAAATTGCAGATATATGCCCCATAGAAGTAAAATACCCCCTCTTTAAATAAAATTGCATGTTTCCCAGAGTTCTGCTGTTCTGTCTCATGAGTATATGAGCATTTTTAATACACTTTTAATACACAAAATTTTTTCCGTCCTGCTAACTTTTTAACAACTGTATTTATGTATAGAGTCTTGGCATATCTATCTATCTAACCTCCACGTGTCCTCTGTTCAGATCTGGCCCATCTAAGCTGGTCGGACACAGTGCAGTGACCTACAAAGACTGCATGCTCGTCTTCGGTGGATGCGAGAGCCAGAACTCACCTCAGAACTGCCTTTGGAGGTACAACTTCTCCTCCCAATCCTGGAACCAAATCACCACTCTACCCGGCTCCGACCCTCCTCACAAAGTCCACCACTGCTGTGTCGGATTGGGCCCCAGCTACTGCCTTCAATATGAAAAATCAACTTTAAACTCAGAAATTCAACTCAACGATAAAATTAGACGCTTCAAAAATAAGTGCTTCCCAACTCAACTTAGCTTTTTGGGCTCGGAGAACGCGATCGAACTCCAAATGTTGACGCCGCAAAAAAGTGGTTCCCTGGACAATACCGAAAAGGAGTGGAGAATGGACTGTTTGACTTTCGAAAACAAAGCGTTTAGGAACAGACTGAGTTTTGAAAAGGAATTGGACGAGAATATAAGCCAGAATCTGCCAGACATGTTGCTGGTGATAGGAGGAAGGCCATGCACACTGCATAAGCCTATATCTGTGTGGCAAATGACGCTAACAGACTTCTAGCGTAACAATAGTTTATAAAGGAGGGACAGGGAAAACAAAAATTATGTTGATTTAAAGAACACATATTATGCAAAACTTACTTTTTTTTTAGCTTTTAACTATGTTCTAACTGGGGATGGTTTAACAGTTACTGGTGATATCGGAGAATTTCCCCAGATATCTGCATTGGCCCGATTTTGAAAATTTTGCCGATATTTGGCACCAACATTTTTTCTGCACTGCCCCAGTCTTTGTGTGCCCAGTTTGATTTCTCACTCTTAGTCTGTTCAAAAAGACAAATCTGAGTCACTCTTAGATTTGTCTTTTTGAACAGACTGAGTGGAAATGTGAATTTATATCCCAGATAAATACATATTGTTATTATAATTTTTTTAAGCAAAAGGTTACTTTGTAAACTTCACCATAACTTAACATAAATTTGGTCTTTCCTACGGATTTTAAAAGCTTTATATCAGTATAGGCAAATATCAGTTATCGGCCACAGCAGCAAGCCAAATAAAGGATATGGGTAAAAAAAACCAAAAATATATCCGACCATCCCTAGTTATAACATTGTTCCCTCATCTACAACAGACGTGACTTTGTATTTAGCTTCATTCACGCTGGTGTCAGTGATCCTTTCCCTTTGCCTCTGAGCCTCACCATACACTGTGTTTGAGTTTACCGGGATTGTGATGTCATAGATAGAAGCCCTGCAGTTTTTAAGGCAACAAATCATCGTCAGACTCAGCATTTCTTGTTTTTTTTTTTTTTTATTAGCCATTATCTTAAGTTGTAAAGCAAATGTAGAGCATGTTTAAAGACAGTATAAATAGTGTATAATATTTATTCTTTAATTTCAGTTTAATTTGTACAACCAAAGATTTCAACTGCGGTCACATCCACAAAATGCAAAGATTTATTTTGTAATTTTATTTTAAAAAATCAAATCAAATTTGCAAAATGAAGCGCTGTTTACAAAATTGACCATTTCGACCTCAAAAACACACATTTTGTTGTTGCACATAAAAAAAAAAAAAAAAAAAATTGAAATAGATTTAGTTTTTAGCATTTTGTTTTATTTACAATTTTATTTCAGTGACTTCGCCTTTTGTAAAAGAACAGTATTTTTATGTTATATTTTACATGTTTACTAATGTTTATTGAAATGTGACGTCATTATCTTTTACTTTTCATGTTTAATGTGAAGTCAGCACTCTGTATATGTATTACACCTATTTTAATGCGCACAAGTGTTACAATGTTGTTTAAAATCTTGATAACAGAAAACTATAATAGAGAATTATCATACTTTTCATTGTTGTGTTACTTTTAACTAATTTGTTTACTTATTAAACTTGCAAAAAATTTAGATGACACTGTTTAAGGTATATAAATTTGTCAATTTCGGCTATCGACGGTGAGAAGTGACTTGTTTTTTGTGTTGCAATGCAATCAATACAACACTAGATGGAGCCATAGGTCAATTATTATTTTTCTTTTACGTGTGGTTTTCATTTACATTTCATCTGTGTAACACATGAGTAAAACTAATGTAACAGGCATAAAAATTGAGATATATTTTACATGTATTATGGTGGCAGAGTGTTTTTTTCTTCCTCTTCAGTAGTGTACTCTACATGTGTGTTACTTTTAGTTATAGCTTCACTCATACTATACTATACAGGAAGCTGCAAGCAACAGTGTGCGGACTGTTGTACAGGATGCATTAAGTAGCTGAAAGATGTCATTCTTCAGCAAAAGAATATGGATTTATCCCTTCTGGGCCTCAGATGACATCTTAACATAGTTTATGTAATTAATGTATTCATTGTTGGGGATCAGCAGTTACAAATTTTGGATGAATATAGCTTGTTGTCAGATTCAATAATGTGATTAGATGGGGAGCATGAGGTAGTTCTTCTGTTTTGAAACATCCAAATGATTAACTGTACGTGTTGGAAAGTAACTAAATGCATGTACTGAAAGTATGTGTTCACAATACATATTTTCAGTAACTATTCAGGTACAGTTACTTTCTTTTAGTGGTATTCATAATGCAGTTACTTTCCTAAAATCTAAGGAATACTATGCAGAATTTAATCATGCTATTTTAAGAAAGCCATTCTTGGGGTGAGTTCATAGTTTTCCTTCTCAAATTAGTGATAAATACAAACCGTGCACCAAAAATAAAGCTGTTCTAATCCTATATCGCATGTTTACACTATATTATAATGCTATAACTTAATGTGAAAGTATTCAGAACACAATATTCTGAATGTACCATGTATTGAAATATGTAACAAAATACACTTTAATGGAGGTATTCAGTATTCCGTGACTAAATACATTTCAACACTGATGACTGTGAAGTGCATGGCCTTTACTGCAATACCCCGTCAAAAATCTGCACAATAATAACAATTTTACTTGCCTCCAACATTTTTTCTAGTTATTTTGTTATTTAGTTTAGCCAAAAGTATTTTCTGAAACAAATACGTTCACAGCAGATTTGGTTTCATTTTAAGTGCAACGAATCGACTTGAACACTAGATGGCATAATTTACTACAAGATCCACAGCGTGGTTCTCCCGTGCCCGTTCTGCGCTCAGGACACGCTTCAGATCATATTTTCTGAAGAATAACTTGTTTTATGATAGAACGCTACTTGCAAAAAACGTAACGTAACGACAAGCCGATTTTCATCATCTGTTAAAAACTTTGAATGGCTTTGTGGGCGTGCCAGCGTGATAAAATCCACGTAAATACAAATCTCTTGCTGTATATATGAGCGATGCAAAATAAACAAGTTGATCAAGTTGAGTTTGGGTCTATCTGGCAACACTTTGGTGATTCACTGCGCTTTTTGGAAACCCCAGGGCTCAACAACCAACAACCATTTTTGTTAGCGCCAAACTTGTGGCTATGACGTTTCACCCTTGGCGTTTTGGAACAATAACTCCCTAACATTTCACACGAGGCCAGGTGTCGTGGGCTGCTGCTTCGTGGTGAGCAATACGTGTAGTGTTGTTGTAGTAGTCGCGGTGTATTTCGCCGTCTAATCCCTTGCGTCCAGTTGGTGGAATTCCCCACGTGGTTTTGACTCCGGTATAAAAACTTTGGGTGCGCGAGCCCCTGTTGTCGTGATTGCATAGGGTCTCGCGGTGTGCAGAGGAGAGGCAGAGGCAGCAGCAGCAGCAGCGCGAGTGGTACACGTACAGCATCTTGTTAAAAGACGCACAGTGCTGGCCATTCAAACGCACCGGAGTTACGTAGCGAGTGCTGGGAGTTCAGTCCGTGTGGGTTTTGAATGGGAGAGAGCGCAAGGAGTTTGGAACCGCGTTTGGGCCAGTTTTACGCGTCTTTTCCTCAACTTTTTTCCCGTTTCTCGTTTGACTTGGACTGAAGCTGATATGACACAAACGCGCCTGCGATACAAGATGAACTTTTATTTGGAGTTTTTCTGGAGTAACTAGCGCGGGGAGTATTGGATTTCTTGACGCACTCCTGGGACAGTTTGGGACATTTAAAGACAAAAAAAAAAAGTGATTCTTAGTGGATTGTTTTGGAGACGGTTGCTTACGTTGATAATACGTGCTTTTGAACTGTAAGAGACAATGAGCGTGTCCACCGTGGCGTTGTGCTGTCTGGTGGCGTTGTGCGTCGTGGTGACCGTACTCGGAGCACAGAGCCCCACAGCCTCCTCATCTTCTTCCTCCTCGTCTTCATCGCCCTCTTCACCCCAAGAATCGTGCGCGTCCTGCGGCCTGAGAGCGCCGGACCAGTCGGAGCGAGTAAACGTGGACTTTGTGGAGGCAGTGAAGAGGCACATTCTGAACCGGCTCCAGATGAGGGAGAGACCCAACATTACGCACCCCATCCCCAAGGCAGCCATGGTGACGGCGCTACGGAGGCTGCACGCGGGGAAAGTGCGCGAGGACGGACGGGTGGAGATCCCGAGTTTTGACGGACACGCTGCCTTCAACAACGAGGTGCAGGCGGAGACCTCGGAGATTATCAGTTTCGCCGAATCAGGTAATAATCTATTATTCATAGCGCGCGTTCAGCGGTGACCCCACGCTGAACCCGGTCACCTTTTGACTTGCTGTACCTCCGTGCGTTGGCATAAGACAGGATTATTGGTAAATAATGCCGAAGGTAGGAACAGAGAGCCATTCTCCTTACCTTTTACGCACTGGAATTGTGCATGGGTCCCGATTACACAGAGCCAAAAGGTCACGCCATTAATCATTGGAGTCAACGATGTAAACAAAGTCCTATGTTTTCCACTAGCGTGTTTACATTAATAGTCACAAGAGACGTATGTTCATTTAATGTAAGGTCTGTTTAGGAATGATATCGTTTAAGCCAAGAAATGTAAAATTCTAAAATGGTAACAAATTGTATATAGATTATGTAACTTTTACGATATGGCAGTAATTATGGCAAAATGCAGTGGCTATTGTCTATGAGTCAATTAGATGTAGTTAAGAAAATACAGTATTATTATTATCATTATTATTACAATACCCTATTAGACCTGTTGTAATTTGCCATTCTGTAGGAACAAAGGCAGATTAGATCAACTGCTTCAAATCCATTTTAGGTAAAACAAATCAGTTCTTACATCAGTACTTCTATAAAGAATTTTTTTTATTATTTTTTTGCTTTTCACTTTTTTTTTCACTTTACACGTTTCACATCTAGATTTACAAACCACATTTTAGTCGTGTTTTTAATGCCACACTCCACTTCAATGTAGGACTAACTTGCTCGGCCAAAATTGACAAACAAGCTTTCTAAAACTACAGGTCAGGGGTCAAGGGGCTGCTAAAACAAAATGACTATAGACCAGTCTTAGCCCAGTTTTGTTTAAAATAGAACGTGATTTGTCACATGTATTTGACATTTAGAGGAAGAGTAATGTCCTTTTAGTATAGTTCGATGGGGCACTTTGTTACCATGGCAACAGGCAATCAAACGTTCACTATAAACAACAGCTAATCCGCCAGATGACCCGCAATATGCTCGTGTATGCCCACTTAGTCTTTTCCATCAAAACACTGCTCAAGTGCCAAGTACCACAAGTGCAGATGTTAGCCTTCAAATGTACTTATTATTTTAAGGTAGACCAGTGTTGAAAATAAACCCAAAACATGTCATTTTTATAGCTTAAAACATTGAGCAAAGCTGTCACAAGTTTCCGCACTTTGATTGTAAAAACTAGGTGATTTTTGGCACACCGTTCAACAACTGAACAAGTTTAAGTAAATTACACTTAATCAACTTACATAAGCTTAACTAGTTGCTGAGTTGAATACCAAAACCTGGCCAAATGCCACTTAAGAGGTTCTAAGTGAAGGTAATTGATATTTTGCATATAGCCTAAGGTACCTAGGTGCACTGCAAGTATTTTTAATAACCTAGTATTAGTACAAGTAGTTTCAATACATAACATTCCAGTATTTACTTTGTCTAATGTCTACCCATGGCTGTAATTGGTACTTGAGAATGCTTCTTCCACATAAAAGCTTCACTATGTAACTGTTCTGGTTGGGTTCTGCCACCTACTTGCCTCCGTGGAGATGTTATAGCTTTAGATAAATGTTCCGCAGTACGGTATTAAAGCAAGTGACGCCACCAGGCCAAGTTGGAGGTCAGATCTTTGAAGAGGCGACCCCGTTCACAACAACAATTCGTGCATTTCAAGGTATTTTTGAGCTATAAAAACTCCCGCAGTAGTAGCAGCTGTAAACGGCAGTAGTTGCAGTTGTTGGTCCAGTTAAAATTTTAAAATACGTGTGCCAGTTTGCAGTAGTATTTGCAGTTTGAAAACTTTGAAGTACTTGAGGAGGCCTACATCTACTCTACTTAGACCAGACAAAGCAATGATACTGAAGAATGCCCTACCTGTGTCTAAAACTATATCACATATGTTCACCTAACGTAGATGGATTTCACTTGAGAATGTGCAGTATACCGTATTTTCGCCCAGGATCTCCTTCATTCATCATTTTCTACAATGTGGCGGGGCATCTGGATGTACTTTCAAAAGCTGCAGGACGTTTACTGCATTGATAAATGAGTCGAATTTAAGTAGTTTCCCAATTCAATATGTCTGTCTGTTTTGTGTTGAAAGTGAAGTTTGAGCATCTCGGAGCCGCTATGAGCAGGTAGCAACAGGGATTCCTCGTGGTGTTTATCAGGAGACGGAAGCCAACTTATCACTGTGAATCGTGTTTACATTTTAGCATGCAGAACTTGTAAGTTTTCACGTAGCTAGCAAGATTACGCAACACCAACAACCTTCGGACACTTTGGAACATCTCTGCAGGGACATAACAAAATGGTGGACTAACTTGAACATATAACTAATTTAAACAGGGTCTCCATAATGTATTATTATTATTTATTATAGTTTTTTACGCAGCAGCAACTTGTCTTCCAGTCCAAGTGATTTTTTTGTTTTAACATTACCCATTAAAATTGTAATTTTTCTGGTGGGGTGTCCGTTGCCATGGAGATTTAAACATAGTCTGGAATGTTCCAGTGTATGGCGTTTACACTTGTTTCTATTGCTCAAAACCACCTTGGAAAACATTCATTCTTACTGTGAGGTAGCTCGCCTCTCCACAGATCAGAGCTGCAACTTAGCTCTGGACATGCTTGTTTCTGTGGAGATAGATCAGTTTAAAACCGCACTCCGGGACATTCTGGGCAAAGCAATAACTCGATGGAGACCGGCAAAGTTACATATTGCACCTTTTAAAAACTAAAAAAAATCCCATATCTTGAACAAAATACTAATGGATGTTTTTTGTATGATTTAAATAATTTTCTCGCATTATTGGAGTCCACTGTTAACTAACCATCTAACTCACTTTCTAATATATTAACATCTTGAGGGAGGTTGGACTCATTATTAACCGAAAAAGCCTGCCAATGAGTAATAACTATTCTCCGCTCAGATACGCAATGACACGTTGGCCTACACTGTAATTATCCTTGAGCTAATGTTTTTATTTTTCACATCATATAATTATAGAAATAAAATGGGCTGGGTCTCTTTTTCTTGAAGTTACATGCCCAATTTGGCTTTTGAACGCCTATATGAAATGTATTGCTGTTACTGTATTGTGTAACAACGCGACATTCTTGTCTCGGGCTCCAGTCTTGTCTCGGGCTCCAGTCTTTTGAAACACGCCTTAGATTACAGTACAGTGTTAGGATCATTTGTACAGGAATGTATTAAAAATTCTATGAGCACAGGCGTTACCAATGGGCAGATTAATCATACCCCAAGTCACATTTTGAAAAAGCGTTACATATGGCACGTTTTGTAATTACCCTTGTCACGATACCAAAATTTCAAACCTCATTCTGATACTGAGGAACAGAGTCGATACTACAATGATATTTAAAAAAAACACTCTTTATTTAGACAATAGGATGTAATTTTAAACGTTAAATTGAAGTACTTTGAGGTGGTTACACAGATATAAGGCCACGTGTTAATATAACAGTCGTCCATATTATTTAATGTTGAAAATCACATTCTGTTGTCTAAATA
The DNA here is from genome assembly GCA_000787095.1 of Periophthalmodon schlosseri. Lineage (NCBI taxonomy): Eukaryota > Metazoa > Chordata > Actinopteri > Gobiiformes > Gobiidae > Periophthalmodon > Periophthalmodon schlosseri. The sequence continues at coordinate 54,182 of KN483889.1, forward strand.
AAGAGTGTTTTTTATGTTCCACGGTGGTTCATGGGCGTGTACTTGTCTCTGTGGTCTTATACTTGTTCTGATGCAGCTCAAGATCATTCTAAAGCTATTCAGGAAAGGTTCATTTCTGTCCTGCGAATGTGTTTTTTCATACCTACACTTGCTCAAATGAGTATCCAGTTTCGTTACTAGCTTTAGTATCGATTAATATCTGATTTTCGATACTGTTGACAACCTTATTTCCAATACCTAATTTTTTGGACAGAAGTTCTCTGTTTTCAGTGTTTTCGGTAACTCTCTTGGTTCCATTTGAGTGTATGAAGGCCCTAATTCATCTCAGTTTCAGCCCCAGCGCTACAGCCTTTGAGCAGGAGAGGCGCAGGTGAATAGGTGGTTGAGTTGAGATTGTACTTGGGGTTTTATCCTAAAGCCAGTCACGTTAAATCCTCTAGTTTCCTTAGATGACAATCAAAAGAAACGAAAGGCAGAGTCCTTAAATTACCCCCGTTTGTTGTGTAGGGGCATAAAAGAGAACCTCTGAATCCAATTTCATCACTAAAGCTGAGCTCGCACTCAATACTCCAATGTATAAAGCCCTCTTTTAAATACGCACAAAGTCCCTCAATTGGCCATTTATCCCTGGCTCTAAGAATGTGTATCTAACTCATTCTCCGAAGTCCAAAGAGAGCACCCTTTCCTCTCCGCTCTCACACGCCCGCCCCCCACTCACCTAACACCATCTACACTCCACAAAGTCCAATATTGTCACTTGACGCAAACTGTTAGTTTAACAGGATGAAAACATACAATTAAAGACACAGAAATAGGATGTCTTCAAATACACTCATGGGACGGCCCTGTGTTCTCTCCGACCCCGCTGGTACAATTAGCCTGAATGGGCCCACAAGCTCCTGCCTTCCAAACAGGAATGATCCGAGCGCGCTCATGACAGGGGAACAAAAGACAGGCAATTATTAGAAGAGCACTATGCGTTCACACTGAAGCCGACATGTCAACGTAAAGGGGGAAAAAGCTGGCAAAACAAAAGAAAATGTGCAGAATAATGCATGAGATATTTGAGTCGGGGTTGAGCGGGGGGGTGAGTCCGGGCGATGGGCACGGTGGTGCTGCTGATGGCAGGGGATGGGTGGGGTGCTTATATTGTGTGTGTTTGCCCATATTGCTGCATTGTGAAGAATGCTTTTGTGGCTCTGAAGGTTCGCTGGGCTGCTTTGCTGCTTCTTCTTCTCCTTCTGTGCGTCTATTCTTCCTCACACCTTTGAGCCTTTGTGCAGTATTGTACCAGGGAGCTGGCTTGGATCCCTGCTCCCTAGACCCCCGTCTGCCTCTTGGCCAGCTGGCTCGCCCCCCACCCTCTGCGCCCCTCAGCTAGATCGGACCCTGCCAGTCGGGGCACGGCTCACAGGAGAGGACCCCGGCGAGCTCTCAAGCCAGGGCAGCTTGTAGCCCAAAGCACCATTGTCACGGCCAGGGACAAAGATGGCATGGGTCTCCACTCCACATTCTACATATAGGGACAAGCATGTGAAGTCCTTGAAACGTAATACCACAATTTTGGATCAATTTTCTTTTATTCCCCACTTTAATTCCCTTGTAACATTGTGCATGTGTCTGGCTTGCAATCTGACCATTCCCTATTTCTCAGTATTTACTGTGTGTCCCACATTGGCTACAACAGCATGGAGTAAATCACATACAGTCAGACTACTAAGGGAAACCTGGCTTTTACCAACTACAAGAACTTCAGATATTTTCTTTTTACTCTGGCCAAGGACAGTGAGAGACACAGACTTTCTTCTATTTCCAGTTCTCAGATGTCTCTCTAAATGTGCTTCTTCACAGACAGTCAAGCTTTAACTACATAGTTACATTCGACTATCAAGTTCTTGGATACGATGGTATTTCACTTTGTCTTATTTCTTTGTAAAACTTTATTATTCAGAGTTTTGTTTCATCAGACCCTGAACTGTATATTACTCTTATCGTGCATATTTTGAAAATCTTGTTCAGTTTTCATATTGCTGTTAGACAAAATAACAGGGAATGAACTCTGAATTTAAGAAGGTCTGTCTTGTTGTGGCAAGACATTAAAATGGTACCAATGTAAAGTAGCACAAGCATTGCAAGTACAGTATTAGTACATAATAGTATTAGTACTGCATGGCTACTGTTAATCGGGAGCCTTATGACTGTACTGCTCTTCTCACGTGCATCTTTTGTCAGTAGCTACAAGCTGGTCCTAAACCCTGTATCTTTGTTAAAGGTGTACTTTGTAACTTTTCTGGTGAGATGTTTTCTATCTGCTCCATGGAGATGTTATTTGCCCAAAATGTTTCACAGAATGGCTTAAATCTGTCTTTTATTTTATTACAACTGATTTTTATTGCTCACAAATACCTTGAAAAACAATGCTATTATTCCGCAAGCACGTCGCCTTTCCACGGATCTTACTTGTAACTTGACCCGGTGGAGTCGGCTGCTAGTCTCTATGAAGATAGACATGTTTAATGCCACACTGTAGAACATTCCAGACAACTTCTACGTTGAGAGGTTATTGTTTTAACGAACCCTCCACCAGAAAAGTTACTTAATGTACCTTTAAGCTCTAACCTTACAAAGAGTTTTTCTTTTTCACCATAGAAACACTTGAATGCTTCAGGTCGCTCGCTTCCTTGTCACAGTTCAAGCTATAGCAAAGGTTAGTCAAAGGTTGAAGCCAATTAAGCTCTCAAGTATAGTATTAGTAATTTACCACCACTCTCTCCCTGGCATCACTCTTGTTTGTTTAGCCAGCGCGTAAATGTATCCGGTTAAGGGGTTTACCGCGCGGTCAGCTTGCGTCCCGAGTCCTCCGGGTTAACCGCGTGCTTGTTTCTGCGCCGGCCTCCTTATCACCGCCGCGGCACAAAAGCGGTAAGGTCTGCCAAACTGCCCCCGGCGCAGGTGAGGGAAGGCCAATGCCAATCTCCCTTCTCCCCTGACACGCTCCCTTGGGTGCTCCGCGGAGGTATTCGATGTCCCGTACGCACAGGAGCGGAGCCGCGCACTTGACGGGCCAGAGCGACTCGAAAGAAAGAAGGGAGGGAAAAAAAAAACAGATCCAATGGAGAAGTTTAGATTTGCGCGTCTTGATTGTGGGCGTTCGCACTCGGTGAACCCCGCGGAGAACGATCCAAGATGCTGGAAATGGGGCTCGATTATGGCAGGTCACTGACCGTGGTCCGTCGGTTAGGTTTACCTCGGGACACCGGTCTTTCACGGGGAGCTGTCAATCGTGGCACCGTTGGAATTGCGCCAAGCATTTTCCACATCCAAGCCACAAGTGTGCGTCCCGGGCCTCAATAGCGTTGGCTGCCTCTGTATAGCGAATGGCAGCATCAATGATTTATGCAGCTTTATTAAAATTGCCCCCCCCCCCATAGTAAAAAAAAAACAAAAAAAAAAACTATGGCAAATGAGCACCTTTGATCGGGCAGGAAGAAAGCTATTGACGCTATTGAAAGGCTCTCTATCAGATTCTTTGCAGGTTGACTCACCCCATTGGTGTGCTTACGGGTGAAAACACAAAGGATCTTTAGAGAGGGTTGCTATGTTGATATCCATGCAATAGGTTCATAGAAAAGCGGTGCCAGGATTTACGCAATGGCTAATAGCTTATTTGCTAATCCTATATTGGACTAGCTGCAGAGTGGATCCATCAAGTAAAGGTATTGTCATTAGCGCTGATACTTCTACTCACTACTGATAAGGTTTTAGAAATAGTGATTAATCCTTTTATAGGCTCTTGAACGTGTAGTGATATGTACTATTTTGAATTGAAATATACATTTTTTTCCTCTATATCGATAGATTATTTTGTACATTTTTGCCAACTGAATACTATTTGAGTCGAAGTACGCAATATTTTTTCGTTTCATACCTCTTGATACATATCTATGACACGTCTTGCTCGTTCAGTCCAATTAAGTACTTGTGTATGAGTAGTTTGTAATGCTGCATATTGCTGTATATCAAGAGATTTATCAAAGGCAGTGTTTTACAGTCATAAACTAAAAGAACCATTAATCCTGTTCTTCGAAATCGTACGTTTTAGAGCCTAGAGTAGGTCATTTGGTGCTTTTAAAACTGGTGCCAGACATAAGCAGAAGCACATTTGCTGTTTTGGCTCTACCATTTGCACAGCAGCGCATGTAAAATCACTTCACAATGCCTGTTTCAAGCCAATGTAATATTATGCAACGCAAAGCCATGTATAAGACACATGCAGTTACTATGACTTCTTTCAAATGCACAAAAGAGGAGAGGTTACTTCTGCTCTCGGAAGCCCTAAAATAATGGGATGCGCTACCGTAACATTCTTGCTTCTGGTAAATAGCTTATACGTCACGTCTAGTCTCTTCTGTGCCACGCTTCACGTCAGCTCATGTTGAAGCCACTGATCACCAAACCGCAGCGTACCGCGCCCTCGCTCTGCCCGTCCTGCCCGCTCCGTGTGGTCTTGTCGACGGCGCCGTTTGAGTAATGATCCCCGGAGATGCCTTCTGTCTCTCCCTGACTGCTTCTCGTGGCCTCATCCCTAAACTTGGTGGCGCAGGTGGGGACACGCTAAAGCTTAGCCCACCCAGGTGTCCTAGCTAGCAGCCTGCCTTCCTGTCCGTACGTACGCAGCACACGTTAGCGGCGCAGAGGTCAGATGAGGCGTGTCGGGGCCAGCTGAAAATAGTTTGTAACACTGTATGAAAAGAACAATTCATTCCTCAAAGGAAGGACAGTGGAAAAGAGGCACGTATACATTCTTTGCTGTGAGGAAGCTATATGATTGAATTTGTACGCACCATAAATAACGCACTGTACACCTTTAAAAACGCGCTGCGAAGAAGGACTTGAATACTTAAGCTTATGGTCTGGATACTTTTAATGTTGTTGAGTTAATTTTGTGCGTAGGAGCTGGCACATTTGGGTCTTTATTGAAGCTCTGACAATGTATTCGTAATATATCACAGCAACACTTTCAAAATAAAATATGGTCAGATTGCATCAAAGGTATTTAGACTACAAGAAATAATTCAAAACTAAAAAGCAATGTTGATGAGCAGGTCGACCAAACGTGTTTTTAAAAAGACAAGTTCAGACCCATCACAACAACAAAAGTAAGAGTAAGATTACGGAACATTTATATATAGGTATGCATATTTCCTACTTGACTTGGTAATATGCTTATAGGCCTATAAGCCAACAAATACTTATTGTATTATGTATTTCTCTATGTAGCCTTGCGGGATACATCTGACTTGGAAAAATCATACAACAGATACGTGGTATTGTGAATCATTTCTTTCGAGTCTTTGATCTTTTCTGATAATCATCTAGAGTTGGCCTGTTGTCATGGCGACTTAGACCCGGGTTAATGACAAAGCTTTGCGAATCAATTCGGGATAGTTTGAGCGAGTTTCAAAGCCAGAGATGCATGATGCAATATCGCAATGTAATGTGTCACATGGTCAGCCTATGGCCTGGTGATAACCAAGACATTCAGGGATCTACAAAGTCAATCTTAATAGAGATATCACATGCCAGTGCAGTCTTGTTGTTTACCACTACTGCAATTCATTACATGCCTTTTAATTACATCATAAACAGCTGGAGGGAATGTGGTATCGTGTATTATTATTGTAAGTTTGAACATAGTAGTTAAGAAAAGTATTTGTTGCTTTCCCACAGCAAATTATGTCTTCATTGTAACTTTTGATCCAAGAAGTGGTACATTTGTTGACAGGGACGGCAAGATGTGACTACTGTTTGTAGGAATGTTCTGGAATCGCATACATGTAGCACTGTTGGGCAGATAGAAGTATGTCGTATTCTTAAAAACATGGCTTGATATCGTTGTGTTGTGCTTCAACTGTTTATTTCGGTAGTTGCGTTGATTATTTTATCGTTTGTATTTTAAAAGGGTTTTCTGTAACATCCCTACTGGTGATAATAGGAGTGAATTATTATGATTCTATGTCAAAACTACAGAGCCCCCTTAAAGTTAAAGTGAATGTTGTAAATTGGTAATCATTTTGTACAGGCCCTGGTACATGTCTATCTATCACACTGTCACGGTTGACTTGCCGCTGTGAGATCCCTCTTTTTCAGAGCTCGGAGCTGTCGAGGCAAGTAAGAATGTACTGCGCTGAATGAGGTGAGGTTAGTTTGTTGTAGCCCCGAGGGCCCTTTACAGCAGCTCAGGCGAAAGCTGCTGCTCCCGTGTTGTTCGCTCCAGATTCATTTCAGTTTGTACTCTATGTGCACTTGATACTTACCCACGGGCTTTGGTCATGAGAGGGCTGATATTTGACATGGAGCCCGGTGTACGGTGAGGTATGTGCCTGTGCACCGTGCTCAGCTGACAGACAGCAGAGCCGAGCTGGTCTCAACATGCAGCGCTGTGGTTTACAGGAGGAAGAGGCGTGAGGCGCCCTAAAGAGGGGCCCGTCTTTGGTGGCCACCTGTTGACACTGAGACACACTAATCAGTGGGCAAACAAAGTCATTTAGCTGCTTTCAAAGGCGCTGCTCTGCTTGAGCACATTGTACCCAATCTCCTGAAATAGAAACCTTTCAAGTTACCTCAGGCTAATTTGGAAGACATCATTAGGCTGGTGCTAGGGAGAGCCCATGGCCACCTTTAGACTCCCTGGATCTCTTCATTGTGCTTGTTTAGAAAGTGCCCAGTGTCATGTAAATAGCTTTTATTTTTGCCTCATCATGCTTTTTGCTGGAAAGCCACGCGATTCAATGGTGAGCTGCAGCGCGGCTGTCTCCCAGTGCCTCACAGGGGGCTTTGTGCTGTCACTCTCAGGGTGCTCTTGGTGGGACCGGGAGCGGGTGGGGGTGGGGTCCGTGCTGGGATGGGGCACCCATGGCGAACTCGGTGAACCCCCGGGGCCTTGGCTGTGTCCGCCGCCCTCCCACCTCTCCACTTGCATCCTTCCTGCTTTCCTTCATCTTCTGTTGTTGTCCTCCCCCTTCGCTCTGCCTCTTTCTCTTTGGCCCTGTCATTTAGCAAACTGGACCTGAGGCCAATTGGGCCTGATCCCAGGACTGGTCACAGCTGGCCTATCAGAAGCAGCCTTAAGGTCACCTGACACACTGATTGAGGGAAAAGACAAAACAAAAAGAAAAGGCCTCTTAAAAGTGCAAACCTAACATTGTATTCATTCCAAATTCATTAAATGAGGTCTTGTAAAACAGAGTTGCCATTACCACTGTACTGACTGTATATTCACTTTTTATTCAAATTTTAAAATATACTTCAATTTTAGACATATTCAAGAGCAGATGATGACATCCATCAATCTGCCATTTTTAGTATGGCAAAATGTATTTACTTCACAAGTCATTATTGGAGTTTGATTTGAAGGACATTTCCTCTTGAATTGCCCGCATCAAATAGCTCTTAAGTAACAGTCACTGATCACCTGGGTGTTATCTGTTAAAACCTGCTGCAAACATTGCATTTAATCTATATAAGTTTATTATCTCACTAAATGACTTAGAAAAAAACCTAATGTTTTTTTTTTCTTTTTTGTCTTTGACAGATGAACATACATCGTCTAAGTCTGGCCTTTACTTCCTCATCTCTAACGAAGGGAACCAGAACCTGTTTGTGGCCCAGGCCAACCTGTGGCTGTACTTCCGGGTGCTGCCCGGTGGACCAGAGAAGGGCCTGCGCCGGAAGGTGACAGTGAAGATCCACTACCAGGAGGCGGGGCAAGTGAGCGGTGGAGCGGAGGGGGGTCCAGGAGAAGGTGGAGGAGGGGGCTCCGGGCGCTGGTCTCTGGTGGAGAAGCGTGTGGACTTGAAGCGCAGCGGCTGGCACACCTTCCCTCTGTCCGATGCGGTGAGAGCTGTGTTCGGCAAAGGCAGCCGGAGGCAGGACCTGGAGGTGCACTGTGACGGCTGTGACACGGCCGGAGTGGCTCCCGTCCTCGTGGACCCCAGTGACCCCTCACATCGACCCTTCCTGGTGGTGCGGGCCAAGCAGGTGGACGGGAAGCACCGCATCCGAAAAAGAGGCCTGGAGTGTGATGGGACCAGCGGGGGGCTGTGCTGTCGGCAGCAGTTTTACATAGACTTCCGCCTCATTGGGTGGAACGACTGGATCATTGCCCCCGCTGGCTACTATGGCAACTACTGCGAGGGGAACTGCCCGGCTTACATGGCCGGAGTGCCGGGCTCTGTCTCGTCCTTCCACACTGCTGTAGTAAACCAGTACCGAATGAGAGGCATGAGTCCCGGCTCTTTTAGCTCCTGCTGCATCCCCACTAAACTCAGTACTATGTCCATGCTCTACTTTGACGATGAGCTCAACATCGTCAAGAGGGATGTGCCCAACATGATTGTAGAGGAATGTGGCTGTGCCTGAGCCACAGGCCTTGGGTCACTGGTGAACTTGGAAACAGTCAGAAAGGCCTTTTGTACAAACAAGACGTTATTGTACGGTACACATATCTATATATCTATACCTGTATGTGCAGGCCACACTGGTACAGCCTCAAAGGTATCAGTGCTGCTGTGCCTCTGCACACACAGCGAGTGTGCTTATTTATCAGACTGTCACATGCTCGCTGTCAGCTTCGTCTGTCGGGCTACAACTGGTCAGTGATTGGACGAGAAGGGAATGACTATCACCAAATGATGCTTTGCTCTAGTTTGCCATTTCTAGTCAAAAAATAATGGCCCATCATCTCCTGACTGAAGCGCTTAAAGAAAGTGACAGGATCAACCGACTATCAAAATGCTCCCACACAACTCCTAGTCCTTGAACTAAGCACATGACTTTCAAATTTTTATGAAGCACTGACAATTCATCAGTTTATACAATTCAGAACACCAGCACTTCCCTACTGTACAGACAGACTGTCCTCTCTGGTAGATTTGGAGCGGCGGCGCTTAATGCCTTGCAGGATTATACCCACCGCAGTGCAAGTGGCAGAGTGTCCTCCACATCGTCGTCTTCTTTCTCACTGTTGACTATGGGCCTCAACCTTTAAGTTCCTGCCTGTTTGGAGCGCTGCAGGCCCTGTTACCATGACAAACAGGTGAAGATGGTCTCATAAGTGCACTTCACTTGTGCACTGGGAACTCCGGAGAGTGGACTGCTGCCTCCCCTGCCTGAGGGCTGCTCCCTGGTCAGGGGGAGATACGGCCCAGTGGGTCGCCATGGTGCAGTGCAGCACTTGCAGAAACTGAAATGCACACCCTGAATAGCACTTGTATAAAGAATTGCCTTTTAAGGGGTACTGAGTGTCCTGTCCTATCACTAAATAAGTGCCACATGAGCTATGCAATGTATAGTAACTATTCCATACTCCACTGCTCGTTTAGACTGAATCTCACCCCTCTTCTCTTTACTCTCCCTCTCTACAGTCCTCCACCTTTTATCAATACTTGAAATGTAATCTTTCGCTTACTTTCCAAAGCGAATGATTGTTGTGATGTTTGCACTGAAAAGTTGCGGGATTAGCGAAACAAAACTGCCATTGAAAAAAATAATATTTTTATAGAAATAAATTGAATTTTGTTTCAAATGTATTTACCTAATTAATGGAACCAAAGAGGCCATGAATTTAGCTATTGTACCAAGATGGCAAGGCCACAGTCATTGTGTACAATACTGTTTTTGATCATTTGCAAAAGGCCTACCACTGTATCAGGGTACGAGATATGATTTCATTTCTTAGCTCTATTTTCATTCTGTTTTGTACAATACATGAACACTTCGTTTTTCATCTTAAATCTATTTTTGTTTTCTATTTAATAAAAGTTATTTTTAGTTTCTGTCTAAGAATCATTTAGTCAAATGTCATTCTGTACAGTTTATGTAAAATAAAATGTTTTCTTAAATAACTTAACATTTTTTGTTGAGTCTTTGTGTTTGTGACCAATGTTTTGTGCATTGAAATCGACCATATCATGTCGACATTCAAACCAGTGGCTCAGTAGTAGTGGTGTCCACAGACAATGAGATGCTGGACTCTGTTGTTGATCAAATTAAACAGGAGGACACCTATTAGAACCCCAAAGTACTATACACCATTCAGCATTAAAGGGCCTGTACCTGACCTGAACGTACTGGAATGAAAAATGCTCTTTACATCATGCTCTGTCTGGTGAAAGGTGCTGAATAAGAAGAAATGAGACTGTAAAATATAATCTATTCATTTTACTACTTAGCATTTTCTCTAATAGTAACTAATACAGAATCACCTTGTTTGGTCCAATCAGGTACATTGTTACTAAGAATCATGGGAAACCAACTTCCTGACACTCTCCCAGACACTCTGTTTTCTGTCACGGTGCATTTTCAAGAGACAAAAGCAAAGAGTAAGCAGAGATTGGAGAAGCATAAGAAAAGAACTACATGGCCACTATCCCAGACAGTTGTTTCTGTTATGATGCAATATCACAGCGGCAGAAAGGACTACGTGGGCGTATTTAAAACAGGCCCTTTAACAATCTGTCACCCTAAATAACCCTAAATGTAACTACATGTCCCTATACAACTTATTACACAAGTAGAAAATCACACTGCTTTGTCAATCAATCAAATTTAGACAGTGAACTACTAAACACCGCCCGAGCCAGCTGAGGTGGTTCAGGCGTCTGTTCTGGATGACTCCTGGACGACTCCCTGGGGAGGTGTTCCGGCCAGGTCCCACCGGGAGGAGGCCCCGGGGGAAGACCCAGGACTCGCTGGAGGGACTGTGTCACTCGACTAACCTGGGAACGCCTTGGGGACTCACCGGAGGAGCTGGAGGAAGCGTCCGGGGTGATGGAAGACTGGGAAGCCTGCTTAGACTGCTGCCCTCGCGGCCTGGCCCCGGATAAGCGGAAAATGGACGGATGAATGAATGGACTGCTAAACACTAATCACGTACTTAATCACGTTTTAGGCTGATTCCTGCAGTTGTTTCAGAAGGTGGGGCACAAATGGAAAATAAGTTGTTTTTGTTTCTACTGGTTCGCTGATAAAATATCTTCCAGCTTGTAGTTCTGGATCATGCGTATCACAAAACCTGGGGCTTCACACTGCTAATTACAACTTTGATTAACAACCTCTGTGGCATTCACACACACACACACACACACACACACACACACACACACTGCCAATGTACCTGGCTGGTTCAAACTGCTGTGCATGTGCCTGCCAACTGTTTCCATGGGAGTGTTATTGATTTATCTGAAATGTTAAGCAGTATGGCATTAATCAACGCTGCGTAACATACTGTGTAACAAAAATAGAAATTCATTCATTTTTCAATCACTATATAATATCGAATTCCACCAAATAAGTTATATTGTTATATTGTGCTGCGTAACATACTGTGTAACAGGTTAATAGAAATTCATTCATTCTTCAATCACTATATAATATCGAATTCCACCAAATAAGTTATATTGTTATATTGATTTGTGTCCCTGTGATGCTGTGAGTTTCGGTGTAGTAAACTTGCATTTATTCAATTACTTTTTTTGATTGATAAAGAAAAATATATTTTATACGTGGGGATAGATACATTTAATGCCATACAGCCGAAAAAAGCAACCACATCACCATGGAGACAAGCAGGCAGAAGAACCTCCATCAAAAATGTACACAGAGCACCTTTAAAGATCCTATATTCCACAAAATGGATTCTTGTGAGCTTCAAGTCATGTTAAAATGTTGTTAGCTCACCAAAAACATACCTGGAGTTGTGGACATCTCCAAAGCTCAAAATGCTCTATTCCACCTCGTGATGTCATGAGGGGGTTAGTTAACAGCTACCTTTAGTTCAGTAGAGCGAGGCAATTCCTGAAATCATCCAAATGATTCTAGTGAAGTCGTACGGAGTTTAAAAACATGGGGGGAGCACTTGCTACATTATCACAGTGTCAGAGTGTTTTCCGTTTGAGAGTCAGCCTAAATGTGCAGGATTTGGGTGTTAAACGTGTGTGAATGAAACGAAACACAACTCCGTCAATGATTTTGATGAGGAAACAGATCCGAAAATAGTGTAGTCTCAGTGGTCATTTAAACCAGTCGTTCCCCTAAGTCTTATGCAAATAAATCAGCTTCATAGTAAAGTGATTTTGATGAGGAAACAGAGGAACCACTGGTTTAAATGACCACTGAGACTACACTATTTTCGGATCTAAGTCTTATGCAAATAAATCAGCTTCATAGTAAACTGTTAAGTACTTTTACTACAAAGGAAGCATTTATTATGTTTAAATACTATTAAATTTCACTTTTTTCTTTAAACCTGCAATCATTTACTTCTTCGGTACGTCTGGTTGGGAGATAATGACTTAGAAAGGATACATAATCTATTAGTACTAAAAACTTTTCACAAGGAATCCATATTAGTCATCGTACTGGGTGGACTAGCACAACATTTCTGAAACATTTGATTTGATGTTGGCACCAGAATGCACACAACCAGCTTTATTGCAATAGTTTGTAAATTCAAACGGAGACTATTACATGACCGGACTTGATGGCAGTAACATCATGAATCGAATTAGTCATCAATCAGTAGACATGTTTATCTGCTGTAACACCAGTCAAAATATATGTAAAGTATAGTGAATATATGTATTAGCAAGTCATTGTTGAAAAGAACTGCCAACTGTCAAACCACGAGAACATTTTTATGATGTTCTCGTCAATCAAGAACCAACACCTATGTACCACGCTGTAGGTTTGCCACTCAAGATTACGTCACCACTATACTCCAGACATTGAGATAAGAGATGAGTCAGAACCGCATATACGCAGTAACCGATATGACGAAGAAGATCTGCATATAACCTAGCTTCAGTCTAAAACGATTTAATGAAAAAAACAAGTGTGTTGACTTGCACGTGGGAAAACTGCGGTGCCCAATGTTGCTGTAAATGTTATCAAAACAAAGAGCCGATTACGAAATTAACGTCGGGGAACGAAGTAAGCGCAGAGCAGTGGGCGTGTACTGGTGGCAGTGATTGGCGAAATGTGGTCTTGAAAATAAGTGACTAAAGATTAAACGAACATGCACGAATCACTCGAAATACAACTTCGGGTGAGTAAATGGTGAGGGGAAACAACGATAACATGGTTAAAAGCTCTGAAAAGTCCATTTTGCATAATAGGTCTGCTTTAAGATAGACTTAGACAAACTTTATTGACCCACAAAGGAAATGACTTGGACATAGTAGCTCACACATTATAATATGATAACAAAAAAAGGTAATAAGATTCAAATTTCAAAATAATTGAAAAGTAGATGGACTCTGCATAGACTCTTCCTACACAGATGTGTCCATCATAACAAGACATTTTTCTCCTGCCATCACATACAGCCTTTGGTCTCGGGTAAGTGAAAGAATATTGTCTTTTTAAGAACTACGGCCACAACAGCCTCAGCAGAACTTTAAATAAGAGAAAAAAACAACCCGTTTATGACTCTGTTTTTGAGTTGTGAATGAGGTTGATCTTCTGAGGTTCATCTTCTCTTAGTAACATTGAATACAAATCATTAGATAGAGTGAGTGATTTCTGTTGTTTGTTTGCACAAAACATGGAAAAATCGAAATCAGAAATACCTGGTGACATGTGTCAGTCAATCGGGGATGGAAAGTAACTCATTATAAATACTCACATTACTATAATTGAGTAATTGTAATTTTTTTGAGTAGATTTTTAAACCTGGAATTGTGCTTGTAATTGTAAAATTATAGCCATGTAACTGTAATAAGTTACATTTAAAATAATATGAGCACTGGATACAGCACTAGTCCCAATTTTCCCAATCCACGGCTGTCTCATGGCTTTATCTGCTCCTTTCTAAAACCCACAAACACACACAACACTGCAGCGCCTGCTCTGATTGGCCAGAGCTCAGAGAACATGCAGATTGGGGTTTAAAATAACAAAATTCAACTTTAAAGTGTTCAATTTATATAAAATACTAATCTAAAATGCTGCTAAAAGTCTGTTAAAAAGTAACTAGTATTCTGAATATTTTTCATTTGTACTTTTTACTTTTACGTGGAAGCAGTACTTGTACTTGTAATTGAGTACATTTTTAGCCATGTACTGTGTTTTAGCCTTAAGTATAAATTTGCAGTAGTCTTTCCACAACTGCAGTTGATAAATGGATTTTTAGAGTAACCACTGTATTTGTTTTCTTTCATTCACATGTTTGATGACTCCTGCATTATTACGCTGTCTATATCGCCAAAGCTCAAAATGCTCTGTTCCACCTTGTGATGTCATCAAGTGGTAATTTTCAAGTTAACTGCTATTTTTAGCCTAAATTGAACTGCTTTACTCTTCAATACTCTAGAGTAACCTTAAGCTGTTATTTTTATTTTTGGATATTTTTCTTTTACCTTTTGTACAGTTGAGATTCCATCCATCCATTTTCTTCCGCTTATCCGGAACCGGGTTGTGGGGGCAGCAGTCTAAGCAGGGACTCCCAGACTTCCCTCACCCCAGACACGTCCTCCAGCTCCTCCGGTGGGACCCCAAGGCGTTCCCAGGCCAGCCAAGAAGAGACATAGTCCCTCCAGCGTGTCCTGGGTCTTCCCCGGGGCCTCCTTCTGGTGGGACATGCCCAGAACACCTCCCCAGGGAGGCGTCCAAACCACCTCAGCTGGCTCCTCTCGACGTGGAGGAGCAGCGGCTCTACTCTGAGCTCCTCCCGTGTGACCGAGCTCCTCACCCTATCTCTAAGGGAGCGTCCAGCCACCTTGCGGAGGAAACCCATTTCGGCCACTTGTATCCGCAATCTTGTCCTTTCGCTCATTACCCAAAGCTGATGACCATAGGTGAGGGTAGGAATGTAGATTGACCAGTAAAACGAGAACTTTGAATTTCAACTCAGCTTTACCACGACAGTCCAATACAGCGACCGCATCACTGCAGACGCTGCACCGATCCACCTGTCAATGTCACGCTCCATCCTTTCCTCACTCGTGAACAAGCCCCCAAGATACCTGAACTCCTCTATTTGAGGCAGAGACTCTCCACCCACCCGGAGAGTGCAAGCCACCTTGGACACCTAGGGTGTCCTGGTGCCACATGCACTAATGGACACCCTTGTGCTCGAACACGGTGTTCGTTATGGACAAACTGTGGCTAGCACAGAAGGCCAATAGCAGAACACCGCTCAGGTTCAGATCAGGGAGGCCGTTCTTCTCGATTACCCCCCTCCAAGTGTCACTGTTGTTGCCCACGTGGGTGTTGAAGTCCCCCAGTAGAACAACGGAGTCCCCGGTTGGTACACTGTCTAGTACACCTCCCAGGGTCTCACAGAAGGCCGGGTACTCTGCACTGCTGTTTGGCCCGTAGGCCGACACAACAGTGAGAGACCTGTCCCCGACCCGAAGGCACAGGGACGCGGCTCTCTTGTTCACCAGGGTGAACTCCAACACAAGGCAGCTGAGCTGTGTGGCAATAAGCAAGCCCACACCAGCTCGCCGCCTCTCCCCGCAGGCAACGCCAGAGAAATAGAGAGTCCAGCCCCTCTCAAGGAATTGGGTTTTAGAGCCCAAGCTGTGCATGGAGGTGAGACCGACTACATCTTGCCAGTAACGCTCAACCTCCTGCACAACCTCCTGCACAAGCTCAGGCTCCCCCCCCAGCGAGGTGACATTTCATGTCCCCAGAGCCAGTCTCCATGTCCGAGATCCGGTTGTCGAGGCCCCCGCCTTCGACTGCCGCCCAGATCTCTCCGCACCAGCCTTTCACGGATCCTCCCGCAGGTGGTGGGTCCACGAGAGGACAGCCCCACGTCGCTCCTACGGGCTGAGTCCGGCCGGACCACCAGGTGCTCGCTGGCGAGCACCACCCCAGGCCTGGCCCGGTCCGGGTGACGTAGTTAGCCTTGTTCTTCTACTTGTCATGGAAGGCTTCTGAACCGC
>KN483889.1:70261-136159 GCA_000787095.1 Periophthalmodon schlosseri
TGTTTGCTATGGGTGACCCTATCAGGGGTATGAAGCCCCCGACAACATAGCTCCCAGGATCATTCGGGTGCTCAAACTCTCCACCACGTTAAGGTGGCGGTTCAGGGAGGGGCAGTTGAGATTGTCAGTAGAAAGTGGCTAGATATCAGAGACAATACAAAGTCTCAAATATCAGTAGAAAGTCTCTAATATCTGCTGGTGCACAGAGAAGAGAAGCAGTTTCAATGAGGCAAGGAAAGGCAAGTTTATTTGAATTACTTTGTGTACGAATTGTGCGATACAAAGTGCTTTACAGAATAAGAAAGACATTAAAATCACAATACAACAAATCAAAACATAAATAATCATCATAAAGTTCACATTAAAAGAGAAGAGTGCAGAATAAAAACCTTTCAGTCATATGCACAACTAAACAGAGCCTTTTTGAGCCTGGATTGGGCTTGGATAAACATTGTCAGAGTAGAGGTCTGTCTCACATCTTCAGGAAGACTGTTCCAGGTTTTAACTGCATAAAACTGAAACGCTGATTCCCCAGGTTTAGTTCTGACTCTGGGCACCAGCGAGAGGCCGGTCCCTGAAGTCTTCAGGGTGTGAGATGGTTCATACGACTTGTACACAAGCCAAGTTGCTTTAAAGTCTGTTCTCTGAGCAACAAGAAGCCAGTGCAGAGACCTGAACACAGGACTTATGTGCTCGTACTTCCTGGTTCTAGTCAGGACCCGAGCAGCAGCGTTCTGGATGTACTGCAGCTGTCTTAACGCTCGTTTGGAGAGGCCAAAGAGCAGGCAGTTACAGTAGTCTAACCCACTGGAGACAAACGCATGG
This sequence comes from Periophthalmodon schlosseri, assembly GCA_000787095.1. Taxonomy (NCBI): domain Eukaryota; kingdom Metazoa; phylum Chordata; class Actinopteri; order Gobiiformes; family Gobiidae; genus Periophthalmodon; species Periophthalmodon schlosseri. The sequence goes on from KN483889.1 coordinate 71,087, forward strand.
ATAAGTCTCTCCCAAGTCTGGTTTGACAGTATGCCTTTGATTTCTGCAGTGTTTTTTAGATGGTAAAAAGCTGCAGATGTTATTGATTTGATGTGGCTGTTAAAGTTCAAGTCTGAGTCCATTATTACGCCTAGATTTGTAGCCTGATATGAAGGTTTTAATGAGGATAAAAGAATAGCTGTAGCTCCAAAATGAGGCAAATCCAGGGCTGAAATGATCAAAATGATTCTAGTGAAGGTGAAAACACAGTATTACCACTTAATGACATCATAAGGTGGAACAGAGTGTTTTCAGTATGAGAGAAGAACTCAGCCTAAATATGCAGGATTTGGGTGAAACAAAACACAACCCCATGTATGTTTTTGATGAGGAAACATTATAACCTAGATCACAAATATAAACACTTATCGTACCACATTTTTGGACCTTGTCAAAACCTGCCCAGGTGTGAACAATTAACAAGGACTTTGATTACTCACATCAGATTTAACTGTTTACAAGACATTTCATAATCTGATAACAATGGTACGATTGTTGGCGTGCATGTAAACATAGTCGGGGTTAATGTGTTTGCAGAAACTGAAAAGGTCCATGTTTTGAGGTTATGAGTTGTGGTGTTCCGTGAAAATGTAGCCACTGATCCCTCTATGATTACAAAAACATAATTTTAATGTCAAGTACAGTAAAAACGCTGGAAAACCTTACCTAAAATGTAAGTACCAATAAGCTAACCCAAATGGCTAACCGCAGCTTGTGAAACAGGGGCTTGTATTTGGCAGAAAATGTCAATATGCCGAGGTAACGTACCGCATTCAACCCTCATAACAGTCCTGTGGTTTGGACACTTAAAGGGCCTGTACCCAATTTTCTTCCCATGTATTATACACTATATCTGTAGCTTTTGCTCTAAGTAGCAGAGGTGGGTAAAACTGAGTTACATTTACTCAGTTACATTTTAAAGAACTGTTAAAAGAAATTGTACTTTTCAGAGTTCTTTTCTAGCAGCATACCTTTACACTTACATAAGTAATATTCTTGTTGAAGTAGGCCTCACAGTGCTCTTGAGTGAAAGTTTTGGTGACTCTTCCTATAGTAAGTCGACAAGTGACAAGCGATATGTGTTGACAATATGAAATGATTTGAACATTTGTGTTTCTTGCACCGCTCCTTCAGATATGAAGTAGTTTTTCCTAATTTTTGGGACTATCCTTTGAAAATACCAGATTTTGTGCTTTATTTAATGTTTTGTCCTTCCAACTGCAAGAACTTAAAATATAAATAAGTTATGTCCCAACAGTTACTTAGTCTTACTACTAACAGTCTTACTTAGTTATGCCTATTCTTACTTCAGCAGTAGCTTTCCCAAATACTCTTTTACTTACTTGAGTAATTTCTTGGACCAGTACTTTGTGTCCTACTTGAGAAATATTATTTTGAAGTAATATTACCCTACCCACCTCTGATAAGCAACTCTTGAGGTCAAAATAAGTCTGCTGTGTACGAGCTGCATCAAATTATAAATCATTTTATTGTCTGAGCATCAGGACGTGCGTGCTTAGCATAGCTGGTTATTGTTAGCTATACCGTACCGTACCGTCTGCTCTGGTGTCTGCTCATGGTGGTGGTGAATGATTAGGATGCTTGGAATGTGAGGAATAACTTTGACGTCTGCGAACAGTTTAAAATTCTATGAAAGTAAGAATAAGTTTTGTTTTTCATGTATTTAAATCAGTAAAAATCAGGTACAGCAGCTTTAAACACTGCCTTGACCATTCACAGTCAACCCATTACATCACAGCTGCTTAGCCGAGTGTCAACACACTTTGTAACAACGCTAAGGCATGCCCGGCTACACGCGCCAACACCTACCAACCACCTGTTCCCATCAAAACAACTCACGTGGACTCCGTACGGTATCAGCTCAATAATTGCCCTGAATGTATCTATTAGGATTTGCCTAGGATTGCACTGCAGCTAGCTACATTTGTTTCCCTGCGGGGCGAATAGCATGTAAGGGAGGAGATCATGCTTGAAATAGCTCAAACTTTTTTTTTTTTTTTACCTGTACGTGAGTCAGCGCTAGCAGTCTCTCTCGGAGGGAAAACAAATTAATATTATCAGGAGCGCAAATGAGTGACAGCCAGGCATTTGTGAAGAGAAACGGCCTGTCAGAAATGATGTGCGTGTTTTTAATCTGCTGCTGAAGACCTATGGAAAAAACATGACAGTCCGGAGTTGATAGCGCTGTCTTGTGTCATGCTTCCCGGTGCGTGCCAAAAATCTCCTCCGTTGGAATGTTAATGACGCTACAGGTACCAGAGCATGTTAGCTATAGGCTATATCACCGGCAGCCATGTTATGAAGGTAAATTTGTACTAGTCTTGCATGTGTGTTGAACGCTAATTGGGTAAAGATGGATTTGTGGTATGCTTTTCAGGATATATCCAACTCTGACCACTTATAGTGAAGTGATTTGAAAATTCTCAAATCAAAATTGTAAAAATATTTGTACAGGGACAGTGTATAATGTTACATAGACGAAAAAAGGAAAGAGGTAATAGCAAAACATGCTAATTTCCACCTGTAGACCCTGGACAGGTCAACACAAGGTGCATTGTCCAGCAGTCCAGTTACAATAATCTGGTTTGTTGTGACAGGAAGGGCATTTTGGCAAGTCTTAAAAATCAACTATAGATTTTTTTAGAATGGTACTGAAACAAATTATGAATATAATTTATATTTGAATGCACTATATATGTAATTTTTCTGGAGAAAGTTCCACCACTTTTTTTTTTTTTTTTTAAAGTTCCACCATTTGCTTGTCTCCAGAGATAGTTTTGTTTGCCTGGAATATTCCACATTATACCATTAAACATACCTTTCACCACGGTGACAACTAGGTAAAGCCACCAGGCCAAGTTGCAGGTCAGATCTGTGGAGAGGTGACCTCACTCACAGTAAAAATACATAGTAATTTTGTGCAAAAAAACTAAACGTGTAATTGAATAAATGCAAGATAGATACGTTAAATGCCATACTGTGGAATATTCTAGACCATCATCTACACTGAAACAAAAGGTGTCGAACTCTACCCCAGATAAGTTACACTGTGCACCTTCAAAACAATATCAAATGTAGCGGGGTGAGGAAATGCATACATTTACAACACAATTTATGTCTGAATCGGAACCTGACAGGGAAAAAAAACAGTGTCCTTCCACCAGTCCTTCAACACAACACAAGGCTGGCTCTCGACAAAGTGCTTGTATACATGCGCGGACAACCTCAGGGACCCATAGTTATCAGCTTAAACAAACATTGCCCTGCTGCCCTCTCTCTCGCCTAATGCTGCCACAGGTTGAGGTCATGACAGCTGCCAAGTTGACGGGGTCAGCTGGTTTATCGCCGCAATAGCATTCATTCTTTGCGATCTGCCTGATCCGCCACATCCACTTAATGAATTTATGACTATTCACCGCCCCAGGCCAGGCATTCCTCCTCTCGCTCCTTGCTCCCTCTCTGCCTGGGATTGGTTGCTTTGCCTGGAGGAAGAGATCGCACATGCTAGGTAGATATTAAACACTAACAACAACTAGCATGCTAACACTTTTCGCACTTTCTAATTACTGGACAATAACATGCATTATTTTGACCTCAAGAGCTGCTTATACAATATATCTGGACTGGGGCAAGACAAATTTTGCTTAAATACATGGAAAAAATCTGGTACAGGCCCTTTAAGGCTTACGGGGGTAAAAAGGATAGTGGTTTTAAAGTTGACATGCAAGTTTTTATGGCGTATAATGTTTGGATGGGGTGTGCAAACCTATGTGTGGCCAAAATGACGAAATTGTTGTAAATTGTTGGACTGGTTTTTGGTCATAACACTTTTACAACTATAGGAGATGTTGAAATAAACGTATATTGGATTTAATGGGTGAAGTAAAATAGTTTCCATGGGTCTCTGTACGGAATGTATGTCAATATGGAGCTAGTACATGTGGTATTAAAAGTTCTTGCATGCCTCTCGTACTGTGTGGCCCTTCTGAAGTTTGACTGCTCAGTTTTTTGTTATTTTTCTGGGTGCTCTGGTTGCTCCTGGTGACCTAAAACATGCTCAGTAGGCTAATTTCCAAACTAGGTAGTCCTAAGTCCTGAACACGGAACAGTCACTTGGTGGTACACTGTTATTACTCTGTATGGACACTATTCCCAAAGCCCCCAAAGTCAAATCTTTACTGGAACACACACAATAAGTGAGTATAAGCACTCCCAAAATCCAACACAACTGCTCATCTTACTAAATTCTAAACCATATAAAAGGCTACTTTATTCGTCAGAGCACATTTTTATACATGTGTTGCACTGAGATGTTCATTCATTCTGACTCAAGACACAGCAGCGCCTGCCACTATAACCACGCCATTCAGATGCCCTCCCCTCACTCCCTGCACCAGAGCAGAACCCTCCCCTTCTCTCGCCTGCGCCCTGTATTGGCTCAGTCTGACTCTGCTGCAGTTTGGAACAAATCTGGATTGCTGCAAAAGTTGCAGCAATTCACATAAGGCTGCTTACAACACACAGTCTGACGGATGCCCTCCCACGCACTCGCTCCCCGACCCTGCATCACAGCGCAGCCCTCCCCTTACCTTGCCTTCCCTTGTATCGGTTCAATCTGACACTGATTAACAGTCATTGGAACAAAAAGTTGTTCAAAAGCTGCTCATTCACATGAGGCTGTTCATGCCATTAGCCTAAAGCTTGTGACTTCACCTGTATTTAGTCCCAGTGCTGCGATTTCCTCACATCCTCGTCTGTCCTCTCTGCCATCTAAATGCATTTAATATTGTAAACAAATTAATCCCATTTTGCCGCTTTGGCTCGTGAGTTGCCTGTAATTTAGATTCAGAACTCCCGCTCTACATGGGAGGCTCGGGACTGGGCTGAACCACTCTGACAAAAGGGGTCAGTGGCGCCGGATCAGGCTGTAAGACACCTCTGTGCTGTGAGAGCGACGGAGATGAGACATAGCCTGCGGCTCACGAAAGTGTGGGCTTAATTAGTCTAAAACACAAACGTCTGTGTTTGTATTATTCAAGACCTTAAACAAAACGGTTTAACTCCAGTCTAGTTACAGGATCAAAGAAAACAGTTGGTGGAACGCACTCTCACAGTTGCCGGATCCTGTTCCGGCTTGTTCCGGCTCAAATTAAGCCCTGGCTGCACCAGATTTTTTTTTTTCATGTTATTAAGTAAAATTGTTTTTGCCCCAATACAAATATATTGTATAAGCGGCTCTCGTGCTGTTTCCATCTAATTACAAAACATTTTTATTGTTTGCTAAAGTAACGCTGATGCACTGTTACGGGGGCGGGGCAAATGTTTGTTTTTGTTTATCTATTAAGTTAAGGTTAGGTTTAGAAACAGTTAATTTGGCTTAGTTTATGGCTTTGGGACATAGACTGCTAGTCCTGGCCTGTAACGAAATGCCGAACATTTAGGGAGTCCCGTTAGCTGTTGTTAGCATTACCAAGCGTAAATCCGTTCTGGCCTCTGAAAGTTGTGGAAAGTGCTTCTTAAGTCATCACGGTGAATAATTTGAATGCTTGGAAAGTATTAAGTGTGGACCACTGCATTCAGAAAATGAAGTACTTCTGTTTTTAATCCTTTTACTTTCTATGAAAAAACTAGTCACTAATGCTGGTAACAAGCTGAGCCCAGCCCCTTAAGCACACAGATTTTACTTAACGTCAAAGTTTTCTTTTCTTCAACCTTGAGTCATTTGCTAACAGCTGACCTGGGGGGGGGATACACCATGCGATTATTTCTGCTCAGAGCGATCTTGTAGAGACACTCAGTCTTATTCCAAGGATTTATGGTGTGGGCCCCCTAAGATAGGAGGCTTATTCCACTCCTGTTTACTTCTCCCTACAACCCCGGCTGACATTTTGACCTTTGGAGCAACTCGGACTGTGCTCCCTGTGCGCGTTCTCTCACAGGCGGATTACCGGGTGAGTAAAAAGGCTTTGCGACTTGAAAGCATATTTGTGAGCACCCATGGGCGAAGAGAAGTCATTAATCCTACCATTACATGTGGTCCCATCGCATATGACGGTTTTCTGAACTTGTGAAAAGTTAATTTAGGTGAACTGAAAAGTTTGGTGTGAAACGAGGTGAAGTTGGATGTAGAGAATGTATTGTTTCGAGAACTGGGGCAGGGAAGAGTGGTCATAACATAAAATTAAGTAATGCTAGTTGAGTTTTGTGCAGATTGTTCATTAAACCTACTACTGTTTTTTTCAGTTTAAGAAGTGAGATCCAGGACGAACGTATAGAGCTCGGGATTTAACATCATAAACTTTTATGTTACTTGACAAAGACAAAATAACGAAAGAGTTGTGGAACAATCCGATAATCTCAGAAATTTCCTTTATGTAGCATTTAGCAAATTCTATGATGTTCTATGATCTTAATGGGTTTCAAGTAGTCATGGATTTCGACGGCCCTGTTGCCATGACTAGGAATTAAACAATTAAATATTAGATCTTTTGAATGAAAAAAAACAACTCTCACAAGAACCTTCAAAGCAGAAAGGAATTTTTTGCCAGAAGTATTTTAATTATCTGTTTAAATTGCGCAAATTGCTCCTTTTGGACTGGTGACTCTGAATCCAAAGTGGTTAACTTGTTGGTGTTACTTATTGGTAACTGTTTCACGAACATTTGCTACCTGCGATTCTTGTACAAAACTAACTTTCTCACATTTTAGGATTCTTCTCAACCTCAAAAGTTCACTTGCGTATGGAACCTGATTGACACCACCCTCATCAGACCCTTGTTTCCCCCTTGAAAGTTCGTAGATACCAATAAGAACCATTTTTAGCTCACCTTTGCTAACTGTGATTCTTTTCCAAAGTTATCCATTCTAAGATCCTTTTCAATCTCAAAAGTCCACTTGTGTATTGGACCTGACTGACACCACTCTCGCACCAGACCCTTGTTTCCCCCTCTCCGACTTTCTCCGTCCCCAAATGAGGCATCGTCCGGGGGTTAGGGGGTCAACGTGGCACACTGCTCTGTGTGTGCGCCTCTCCACAATGTCATAATGTCAGGGTTGTTCCTCCACACTTTTGCCATAACAACCAGAGCCTTGTCACGGGACCTGTCCTCCACCTTCCCCCCACCTCTCCCCAGGCATGTCTCCTCTTTTGGGGGCCGAACCGTGTCACCTCCTCACCCCGCCTTCCACCGCGCTGACCCCCTGACTCTGCAGCCACGCTCCAGAGTCACAAAGCCCTCATTTGTGTGAGCCAACTGCGGCTAACGTCAGCCAGTGGATCACCATCACTCACCTCCAGTTACGTGATGACAAGTGACGGTCTTTTCTTAGCCGAGTGCACAAGAGATATGTTGAGGTGTTTGACGATCTGTCTCCAAACTTTGGTCATAAATTTTAGGTAAAACTTTGGACATTATATTAAAGTTCCACCGTGTAACATTTTTGCTAAATTAAAAGTACTTTTTTTCCTTTTTGGATGTTTTTTGTTGCACTGAAAAACAGATAAACGTGTCCTTGCTGTGAAAGGGTTTGCATCTGCGCAAACGTGGCTCTGACTCCTGCTTGTCTCCATGGAGAAGTTGTTCCTTTGGGTATAACATGAAGGTGACAGGCCACCTCCAGAGTTACACACTGTCGCTTTAAGATAGTTTGGTCTCAAGTGGAATTTTTAAAACTTACTTCAGTTGTGCCTGGTTTCAGGTGACCTTGCAGCGTTTTAAGATCCTGCAATGTTTCTTTGAAATGAGTTGGTAATGTGCTTCGTAATCTGATATTCTGATAACATGGATTAAATATAACAGACTTTGTCACCTTGAGAGGGGCCCATCACCTGCTTGTCTCCATGGAGTTGTTATTCTGCCTGGAATGTTCCACAGTATGGCATTAAAGTTATCCATTATGCATTTATTCAATTGCAGATCTTTTATTTCTCTAAACATACCTTCTAAAACATGTATTCTCACCATGAATGGAGCCGACCCTCCACAGGTTTGAACGGTAGCTTGGCCTGGTTATCTGCTTGTCCCCATGGAGACTGATAAGTTTATAGCTAAATGTGAAACATTCTAGGCAAACCAACATTATATGACCCAGACTCTCCATCAGAAAAGCTACACAGTGAAGCTTTAAATAGTACTGACACTTCCACCCCATCTGTCTACAGCAAAAATGTGATGATTGTAAATAAAAAAAAACTGTATCCTACCAACGTTTGGAGCAAAAGTTTGACTACACTTTACAATTTGGGTTTTTTCTTGAACATTTGGTCCTAGAAATCCCAAATAAATCTTACCGTTCAACCTTTTCCTCAGTGCCCTTCTTGAAAATGCATTGATAAGGGACAACAGTGACATTTGCGTTGAGTTATGGCGCAAAAAGGTTAGACAGGATCACGGTATGTTCTATCACTGCTAGACCTGAGGCCCATCAATCAGCTGCACCTCTCCAAACCGAATGGGGAGTCTTTACCGCTGTCTCCGCTGCCCCTGATAAATGTCATTCAACTTACAAAACCTTAAGTCCTGTTGTAGCCTCGAGCTCCGCATTTTTCAACTCTACAAACACATGTAGAGCGGCAAGATAATTCGTCATAGCTTACCTGCAAAAAGCCAGATTGTTATAACTTAGTAAAAAAAGGGAATACAATATTTGAACGGAAAAAGCTAGTAGCTGTCGTGTAAGGATTTAGCTAAATAGCAGCAACCTTTCAATTTGTCTTTGTCTTCACTAATGCCAGTAGGGCTTGTTGAAGAGATACAAAACAGACCTCAAACTGTACATAACCTTGACAATGACAACCAGTTGAAACCAGTCTCTGGATTGCAATGGGCCTTTCTAGTTTAAAGGTGAACTAAGTAAGTAAGTTTTTGGTGGAGGGTCTGTCACCTGCTTTCCTCCATGCAGATTCAGTCATTGCTTTGCTTGGAATGTTCCACAGTACGATATTAAATGTATGTCTATGGAGATAAGCAGGTGATGCCATCAGGCTGGTCATAGGTCACATCTATGGATAGGCGACCCATTCACAGCAAAAAACATGTTATTTTCAAGACATATATTTTAGTAACAAAAACAGCTGTAATTTAATAAATGCAAGATTGTTGAAATACTATGTAACATTCCAGACAAAGCAATAAACATCTCCATGGAGACAATCAGGTTGCAGACCCTCAGGCAGAGTTGCATAGTACACTTTAATTCCTCATATAAAAATTTACTTTACTGCATATATCATGTCAGTACCTAATAAAACTGAATAGGCCCTGTGGCATTTTTGACAGCAATATTTCTTGTTCTATTACCCCCTGTGTGACCTTTCATTCTTCAGCAGTTCTTAACACTTCACAGCAGTCACTCACAAATCAAGAATGACATAACAATGGAGTCACATGGCCCGTGACCAAAAGTAGAGGTGCTTATCGCATTATGTAAGATTATTGAAGGCTACGAGGTACTGTCTGTGGCCTAGACTGACTGATGTCAAACTCAAATCCACAGACAGACCAAACATACCCTTGGGTGAGAGGACACAGGGCTCCAAATTTACAGATGCTCGGGGCAACTGGAGTGCACCACTAAGCCGCGCTGCTTAAAATATGACAGAAAATCCTGGCATTTTTTAATATCGGTGTAAGCCTCCTAAATCCATGTCTACTGTCAAAATGGGCTTACGGGCTACATAAAACAAAAGGTCTACTAATGCTATTTTTTACAAACGTTTACCCCAAAGGATCACTGATATTTCACATTTTGGATTTGAAATTTGCGTGAAAAATAGGTTTCAACTGTAAAGAGACACTTGGAGTTGGACTTTGTGTGTGATTTGTGTGCTTTTCTGTCACCTCAAAATTATAACACGGATTAAAGCTGAAATTTTACATATGTCACCCTTAATTTAAAAGTGCACAAAGTAACTTTTTCTGGCAGGGGTTTAATGATCTATTTGTCTTCATGGAGATGTCTTTGCGTTGCCTGGAATATTTCAAAGTATGGCATTAAACGTATCTATCATGCATTATTCAGTTACAGCATTTTTAAAATTGCTTTAAAATACCTTAAAAAACTTTAATTCTTTCCGTGAGCAGGGTCGTCTCTCCACAGATCTGACCTGTAACTTGGCCTGGTGGTCCCGCCTGGTTGTCTCCATGGAGATGAATAAGCTTAATGCGATATGTGGAACATTCCAGGCGAACCTATAGCATCTACATTGATAAGTAGGTGGCGGACCCTCCACCAGAAAAGTTACATAATGCATCTTTACTGTGGGACTAAACACCTAAACTCCGCCCACAACCACATTTCAAATAGAGCAGCTAAACTGGTCAGTACCTGGAGGACAAAAAGAGGGAGGGGTATGAGGAACAGTGCAGTTGTTCTAACAGGTAATCCTACCCTCAGTTTTATGCGTTTTGACCAGAAAACTTGAACTTAACACTAAAATGACCCAAAAAAAGCACTAGGAACAGTATAGAATGATGTTCAAACCCCATATATACCGTGAAAAAAAGTTGATTTAGTGTTTAGTTCAACTTTTAACGGTAAGAGGTCACATAGGCTACGCATTACAGCACAAATACAAAAATAAAATAATTATTAACATTAGTAAATTCAGATAAAATTACACAGATAAAAAATTTCAATTTACAAAAATAGATTCATTTCGATTTTTACCTAATGACATACCTATACAGGCTTGACGGATGCCTGACCCTGATGTCAGTCTAAATTTAGCCTCGTCGTGGTATTTCGGACTAATGGGGAAATTTTGAACGACCTTTAAAAAGGAAAGGAATCTAGGTGACTAATGCCATTGTGATCTTCAGAGTTAAACGTAGGAGTAGTATATAAACAGTCTGGCTTTTGTTTCCGGACTGGCAAAGTTCCAGTACATATTCCAATGACATAGACAGAGATAGTTAGCCATTGTTAATGAACCAACTCTCTTTGAAATAAATACATAAAAGCTCTTTGTTTCAAGAATGACACATTTAAAAACAAGTTATCCAAGAAGACATGACGATCACCCACAAAGAATTCGGGTAGTTTTGCTTGCCAACCTGTGACTGTCTGAACACAGTTAAGGTTAATAGACGCAATTGCTATCAGTGCCGTGTTATTTCCGATGTAGAGCGGTACGTGCCAAAACAATCAGATCAGTTTTCCTATTATTAAGTCCATAGCAGAGGTAAACACTGGTGATACTCAACTGGCAGTTTTCACCTTCGCTAATCCCAACAACAAGCCTATCTCCAAGCATAACAGGTAAACAAATAAACGTTGCTTAGATCCTGACAGGTTGATACAACAGGGATTGTTTTTTTTAATTGTGGTGATTTATGCAAACTGTCATTAGGTTTGGCCCTCGACCTGCTACGCCGCATTCATTTTGGCCCGTTGAAGGAAAAACAAACACCCTTTGTTTCATTCTATTATTGTGGTAATGTAAACTGTTTAATGGTCTACAGGTCACTCTTGTAAATGAGACATTAAATAAATAAATAAATACATTTACCTGTGCAAATAAAGGATTTTTTTTTACGCTGTCCATGAAATGAAATGACGAAAAACTCAGACCACTGATTTATAAAATATGAACATTTTTGTACAGTAAAAAGTCCTAAAAACGGCATCTATAAAAGCAAATATTGTAAACGACACCTTTTGAACACTTTGGCCTTCGTAAGTATTTCACTGTCAGAAAATCCCCACTACCACTGCATTGTCCACCTATAGCACAGCATAGAACTAAGGTCACACAAGCTACAGCTCCTACCTTAGCTTAGCCTCATCCATCATTGTTCCAAACCCCATGTGAACATGAAAGCGTTTTTGCTGACTTCTCACTTTTGCCTGGATAAAAGGGTAACATGAAACCAGAATACATAATCTCTGAGGGACACCCATGTTTTGGACAAACACAAGCTAACAGATGGATTATAAAGCGACCGTACTAGATCAATGGCATATTTGATTATCCTATACCTTTTTATGCCTTCTTATGAAAGAATTTAAACATATCGTGAATGAATGATGAATGACGCTTCTGTGTTGCTAGCTATGACGCCTTTTTGTCTGTCGAGGTGGGGAAATTCCATCCAGGGGGGATACAAGGTGTGGCTGAAGATCTCTGACCACTTTAAAGTCCCAGGTATGACTCTTCCGAATCCCAGCTGCATTTCTCACTGAGGGCGCATTATTCCAGCAGGTGCCCTATTGTCCCACGACATTTGCGGGCCCTTTCAAACAAAAAAATATGCAAGGGGAGGAGTAAGCACGGGGGGGAAGGAGTCAACGTGAAGAAGATTCCAGCATCAAAAGAAGAGATGGCGCTTTGTTCGGAAGAATAGTCGCTGTTCGGATGAGTTGACGGATGTGGCCACGCTGACCACTATAAAGGAAGGCTAATTTTCGATGCAAAAATACTCGTTTGGTGTGGGAAACGGAAAGCAAAACGCGGAATAACCTAGCGCAGCATGTCGCACAAGTGTCTCCCATTTGGCCTGAATTTGACGCCTTTGATTTCTGGGTTGTTTCGGATGAATTTCACCTTGTTTTGATTCCCGGTTGCGGTTGGCCCAGCTGGTGTTGTCAGGGCACTCTATAGTAGTCGTAGCAAAGGGTTGTGTGTGTGCGCGCTAGCTAGGGAGATGATGCGTGTCTCTGGATGACCTCATGGGAAAGTCCTTTTCGGTCCGGAGTAAATACGACAAAGGAGCTGCTGACAGATGTTTCAATAATGGAAAAACAAGTGATGGTCTTGTCTTGTAATCTGGCGCTGCGTGAGTGTTTACGATGTCTTGAGATACAGACGTAGAGTGTGAGGCACATAAACACCATTATCGTGCGGTTAAGAGGCGAGGGGGAAATGTGTGGTAGCTAGCGCACATCTGGGCAACAGGAATAATCTTGTTTTCGGTTGAGAGATACGGTTTTTCTTCTGGTGAAAGGAAGTTGGATTAGATGAGATGTACAATTGCAGTATATTGAATCATGGGTAGATTGCAGGTAGGAATGCTTCTCGTCAAAGTGCACTGGTAGGGAAGAATAAACCATCATTTTGTATTTAAAAAAAATTATTAATATGCTTCGTTTATTCCATTAGGGGTTTCCACGTCATCATATAGTCACTAGGATTTTATTTATTTATTTCGCATTTTGTAATGTACACTGTGGGTGTCTTAACGTTAAACTCAAAAGTATGCTAGTTTTAAATTTGCCACCTTCACTGACTGCTCCAGTCGCTCCAAACCCATCAATTAGGCTAATCATGTTAAGTGGCTCAACAGTTTGCTATCAAGAACGCCACACCAGAATATATCATAATTTCATGTTTCTTCAGGGCTAGAATAACCTTTCACACACCTTTGTTTATAATACATATTTTTACTATTGCAACTAATTGTAACATAATCATATCAAATAATAGTAATTGTGTTATTTCTCCAGACTTGTTGGTACCAGCCATGTTTTCCTGTAATTCCCTTACACCTCCATTACATTATGTTTATTTCAAATAGACCACCCAGCAAGGCTTTAAAAAGTGCTATCAAATAATAACTACTATCAATCAAGCTGTAAAAATCAAATGCACTCTCAACAGTATGTAATTTAAATGTGCTGTAGGCTACCAGATTTTTGAACGTCGTCAACAGGCCCGCGTGAAAAACACAACTAGTTTATTTTGAACGGTTTGCAGGGGTCCAACGTTCATTGCTTTACTTACGCATTCCGAGCGTCTTAACAGCTCTCCGAGGCCAGATTGGAGTTTCGCCTTCAAGGTTATGCTAACAACAACTAGCATGCTAACCGCACACCACGATTCTTGGACTTATTTTGACCTCAAGAGCTGCTTATACAATACATCTGTGCCGGCTCTTTTAATCATACGATCTGTATATATGCGAAGAGCTTGCACACAAAACAGTAGCGCCTCCGTAGTCCGTCCACGGTAGCAAACGCTCGCGTGCGCACTCCTACATGCAGTCCGTAAGGCACCAGGACTTCAGGTTTAAACAGCCTCCCTGACAGCGCGATGGAAAACAATGTGTTTCTCTTCCAAACACATGCCTGGCGCCAGCTGCCAAGGGAGATAAAACCGGCAGAGAGGTGAGGAAGAAACGCCGAGCTAGCAAAACAACAAATGCCTCGCTAGCTGTGGGCGATCAACAGTGACGGAGCAGTGCCATATCTGGGTTTACAGCACTGCGGGCCACGCATAGAGGGAGTTACTTTTATTGATATACACAGTGATTACGGTTGTGTCGACACGTGCAGGATGTTTTTCAGCACGGTACAAGTGCAAATTCACAACAAACCATTGGGTGATGATGGAATACAACCTTAAAGAGGGTGTGTCCGGATTTTTTTATCTAATAAAGTTTTTTTTGTTTGGGTTTTTTTGTTTTTGATTTTTTGCCCCCAGTGCAGGCATTTTGTAACAGCAGCTTTTACGGTCACAATGAGGCCACTGTGTGTTGTCTAATTATGAAGTGTTTTTTATCCTCCATGAACCAGGAAGTACGCTGTTAGCATGCTAGTTGTTGTTAGCATTACCCTGACGGCAAAACGGCTCCCTCTGGCCTCTGTGTTGAGTTATAAACGCTTTTCACAACTTGCAGTTAGTAATTAGCATGCTATGAATCCATTAGGAAAGTGAGGAATAACTTTGGCCAGTGGTTAGAGCACTCGTCTACCAATTCAAAGGTGGGAGGTCTGATTCCCGCTAAGACCAAGTTCTGTCGTGTCTCTTGGCAAGACACTTCACCCGCCTTGTCTAGTATGAATATGGTGTGCGCACGAGTGATTGGTGGTGGTCTGCGGGGCCAATGGCACAGATCGGCAACCTCGCTTCTGCCAGTCTGCCCCAGGGCTGCTGTGGCTACAGGAGCAGTTTTTCCACCACCGAGTGTGTAGTGAATGAATAGTGACTATAGCGTAGTGCTTTGAGAGGCTTCGACGAGCCTGTAAAGCGTATTAAGTGCAATGAATTCACGGAACTGGTGGCACGTCCTTCACCTGAAAAGTTACGTAGTGCACTTTTAATCAGCATGTTTAATCAGCATGAATTTGCGGTTTCAATGACCTAGTCCCTGGTTCATATGCAAAACACATGATCAGTGGTGCAAATAAAAAGTAAAGTATAGTAAAAAGACACACTGCCGTCTGTCTGTGCGTCTAGATTTGCAGTGAATAAAAGGTCCCGCGTGTATTCACTGCTCTTTGAGTAATATGGGTACATTTCCTTCACTTTTGATCCTGGTGGGAGGTTTCAAACGGCTGGCTGCATTATCTCCGTTATAAAGAACACATTTGAAGAAACCCCAAACACACAAAAAGCTGTTCCCCCTGTTCACAAGCCACTGCAGAAGCCAAACCACACAAGGAAAAACATGAGTAATGGTTCATTTTAGGCGTGGACACTTTGGGCTGGTTTATCTCTTCTCAAATAAATTTAGCGGCGCCTTGGCGGTAGTTCACGGCGAGCGGGTCTGCCACACACTGCCTTTGATTGTCTCTTCGGCTCAGATGATTCAAACCCCGATAGCATCTGAAGCTACCGACCCCAAGTTTTTTTTTCTTCCACAACTACACTTTTTATGCAGCTCAAATTATGCCAATGGAACGGGATCCCTGCCGTACCCTGCGCGGTACCTCAGAGCACACACGCAACAAAGACATCTGTTGTGCTCGCCGTCATTGTGCGCACTTTAATATCTCCTAAATACTTTTATTGTTGGCTTTTTTTTCAGGTGCATTCTGAACATTCCACTCACCCGTGCCAGGAAACCGCACACAGGTAAGCGTATAAGATTATAGTTTTGGTAGATAAGGCGAAACGAAGCAGAGCTCACTTTTACACGCGTCTCTGCCTCCTACACGCCCTCCCCCAAACAGAATCTGCTACTTATTTTCTTAGCTGCGAGGAAAACTGTGTGCGACCGCTTAACAAATTGACACTATGTATGCTCCAACAAGAGCAGGCATGGCCTTTAATTACTGTGAAATTATGACTCACTGTGTTTTCTCCGTTCACAGCAGACAATCTGAATCCACCTGCGCCCAAAATAGACGCCACACACTACACTTTTTCCCCATTTAAGATCCTGGATACATCGAAACATTTTTGTACATCTGCTTTGAACTATTGCTATCAGTGAAAATATTGCGTTTTAATCATGAACTATTCACTCCAAATGTCAAAGTGTAATTTAGGTCTGGTGTCTTGCCTAAGGACACAATCTCAAACATGCTGCTTGCTGGATATTTACCTCTACAATCTGACCTACCGCCACCGCGCCTGTGTTACAAAATTCGACATAATGATTTCAGTCATCCACATTCAAAGCAGTTGAGTCACAATTGATCTGAAAATTGCAATCAGACTTTCACAATGTTTTTACCTGATGATACCTTAAAGGGCCTGTCTTGAGGTAAACTTGAGCATTTGATCATGTTGTAATGATTTTTCCTTTTCAAAACAACAACCCTGGAGTATTGTGAGTTTTTAATTCAAAGAAAAAATCGTGCATATTTAGGGCTATTGTGGGCTCAAGCGGTTGGTCTCACGGCATGATGTCATCAAGTGGTAATCCAGGAAGTGCTCTTGTGTTTTTTAAGTCTACGCATCAATGTTGTAGCTCTGATCATTTCAGCTAATCCATTTTGCATTCCCTCCCTTACGCAGCAAGCTAATTATAACTCACTATTTACCCTTTTTACACTGCTTCTTGCCCCAGTGACAATTGCCATTTTTTAATGTTTAGGAATAAGGAACAAATTGTTATTTTTCCTACATATTCATTATGTTTGTGTTGTTGGATACATTTCAATACCAGGACCCAGGAAGGACCCGGAAACATGAACCCCCAAGACATTGTGATACTCAAGTATACTGCAGTCTGGCTATGCTTCCGTTGTAAAGATTATGCCTTTGATGACGTAGGCTAAGTTAAAAAAGACGGAACTGGCAGTGTGGGGATGCGTCAACATGCAGTCTCTCCATCATTAAGCTTTACAACAAGAAATATCAAGACTAGGACGTAAAGTAGGGTAAAAGTACAAAGAACACACAGTGCTGGTCCGTTAATCAACTACCATTCTTTTCTGACATAGAGTAAAGAACCTTTTATTGCATATCGTATTTTCTGGAGTATAAGTCGCACCGGCCAAAAATGCATAATAACGAAGAAAAAAACATATATTTCACATATAAATTGCATCTGAGTATAAGACGCACCCCCGGCCAAACTATGAAAAAAAGTGCGACTTATAGTCCGGAAAGTACGGTAACTGTTTTTCTTCCCCAAAATAAAAACATAATTCAAAATACTAGGGCTACCTTTAGTCGGTCGATGGTGTCAACCAAAATTTGTATTTGTCTTGTAATATTTTATTTATATTATAAGGCTTCATATGGGACAACAGCAGAAAGCAAAAGTTATTGAGTGAGTAAGTTAGGTTTATATGTAAAAAGGCGGAGTTTAACTTGTCTTTATATACTAAATACATTGCTTTCTGTGTAAATAGTTATTTTTGTAGACTTGGAAGCGCAGTTTGGGTCAAATACAAAGAGATACTTAATACTTTTGGCAGGACATGTCTGTAGTCGACCGAGAATTTCAACCTCCAAAATACTCCATTCATTGTTTCTATAACTCATTTTTTACGTTCGTTATTTTTACCCAAAGAACTGATGTCATGCCCACAGAAATTCCTCCGCTCTTACCTCATGCCTGGGGTTATCGCTGCCACTTCCTCGTCTTGACCACATGCGTATCAGCTGAGGTAAACGCAGAAGTGGCCTGGCTTGGTCCGGAGCAGCCCCCTTCCTCTCTGATTAGATTGGACCCGGGATGTCAGGTGCCACATGGGGCTAAAGTGGATCACGTCTTTGCAGTTCTATTTTAAAAGGCCGACGTCCGCTCTGTTAGCTTATCTGGAAGACCTCAGTGAAAGGCGAGTGACAGGCCCAGTTATCATGTCAACAACAACCCACGCTGGAACGCTGCCCACACCGTTACGTATTGTTTTCAAAAGTTGCATCTGCTATCTATAGTCGCTCTGCCACTACAAGGTATCAGGCCAAGGCACTAGGGTTGGGAACACGCACCACGCTTAGGTAAGATTGCAGTATGAACAACGCAATTTTATGATGTAAATAGGCGATTTTTATGAGGGTCGTACGGGACTTAAACTCTCACTTTTACACTACTTGCTTGAATACCACATTTTCCACTTAAACAGTATAACCATCTATTTGTATGATGGGGCTGAATGTGTCGAGATATTACCTTTGTGTCCACTCCCTCCTCACATGAGACCACATCCTCAGAAAACCAGACTAAAACTCTTTCATGAGGGCCATATGAGAGTCTCCTGAAAACTTTTACAGCTCCCTCCCAAATAGCTGACTGACTGCTATTGAACCTGGTAGAAAACAAAAAAAAAAAAAAAAAATAGTATACAGAAATATATTGCTTAATGAAATATATTTTTTCCTAGTACACAGCATGAAAGTAGGACACCAAAAATAAAATAAAAGTATAACACATGATTTGCAAATGTCTTTTTTTACCTAGCTGATGTGGAAGTTATTTTACTGGACAGTTAGTAGTAGAATTTCCTGCATAGAAATGTCAACATCACTAAAAGTAAACAAAAAATCCAAGTTAGAAAGTAATCAAACAACTAGTTTATATAGACCTCAAATAATGCATATCCCCAAGACATTTAGCATTATTAGTGTTATATGTAATGTTATTGGCACTTTTATATAAATCTTGCTAGTTAAGAATCCTACAAAGTCATCAAGAACTCTACTGAGGCTAGGATGTATGTATGTCATGTATGACACGTATGTCATGTCAGCAAAAATGAAGGCAGGCATTAACTGTTTCAGGATGATCAGACATTGGCAGAATCATAGTATTTACAAAAACACTAGCAATGATTCACTCTAAAACCTCTAGAGCCCAACCACTCTAAAGCCTCTAGAGCAGCTTTACAATTGTGCTTATTACATTTTTGTTAAAAAGCCCATCAGACTTAACCATTTTCTAATTGTATCTGAACACCAAACTTTTACTATGAATTTTTATCACTTAAATTATATAAAACATGCATTTAAATGTTTGAAGGGACTCACACGTGAACCACTCAGTAGGTTTGTAAATAGACTGTCCACAAAGGCCATCACACATGGGAAGTGTAGAGTTCCTTTCTGCAAAACGGCATTCACTCTGACTACATTTACAGTGAAAGGAGCTAACCTTTGAAACTCTTTACCAGCCCGTCCTGGCTAGAGATCAACCGATATGGTTTTTTTTCATGGCCAATGCCGATACCGATTGTTTAGAATCCAGAACTGATGGCTGATAAGCTCTGGGCCAATATATAGGGCCGATTTTGATTATTTCCCTCAAATGATGTAATTTAAATTTACTACAAACTCACCCACAGCCCTTTTTTTTTACCACAAATCTTTAAGAGAGCAGTGTATCACATTTAGTGCAGTTGTGTATCTCTTCGCGTTAAAAGTATTAAAATAAAGCTTTATGTGTATTTTCTGGGCAGCAAATCAACCAAAACAAAACATCAGCCTGTCCTGGATACGCTAAAACGTCCAAATATTGTCCCGATATATTGGTTAACTGATAAATATCAGTCTATCTCTAGCCTGATTTTTTTTTTTATGCATTCACAATGTGGTTATTCTTATACAACCACTCTTTGGCGGTGTTCTGACATACCACATCCCGGTTGGGGAGGAGTAGAAAATCTTCATAAAAATCCTCATGTGGATTAGATGGTCTAATAAATAAATACATGTTGTAATAATAGCCACTTGACCACATGTGAGTAATATTAGAGCTTTGTTAGAAAACATTACCATGTGTTTGGTCATCAGCATAATGTTAATTTTTGCAATTGCTAACATTAACATAGCACTTTCTTAAATCTAACGTTATGTTGGACAAATATGCACCAAATATAGTCCATGGCAATTCTGGCTATTCTCACGCTTTGCCTTTTGTCGTTTTCTTTAGAGCATGACTTTAACTCGTGTTGATGTCGGGGATCACTTCTTCTTCTGCATCCAATATATTGTATTACTGCTAACTAGCGCCATTAACGTTACTGAAATTGCATTGTTGAATACATGCCCTGCAGTGTGTCCACTTTCTGCAAAATGCGGTCAATGACTTCCGCGAAGAAAGACTATACAGGCAGTTAGATGATCACACTTTGGCATCGTTTGTTGCAGCTGTGACAAGGCAGAGAGCAGATAGTCCTGATGTTTATAATGCACTTACACCTCTGTACACTTGTTTTCTTTACCTCCTGTCCACGTCTCTCTGGCAGCAACGTCTGGAGGCAATATCCATCAACCTTCCATAGTTTCCACTGGGCTTCCTGAATGTCCACGATATAATAGCAGCGCAAATCTCGCACTGTCTCTCTCTGGAGATGACACGGAGTAGAATTTTGTTGTATTTTGGAATTTGCAGGAGAACCTTGTATAGGCACAGACAATCTCTTGGTCTTGGGCCTTTGACAAACGAAGCATTGTCCAATGAAGCACTTGATGCCATTGTTACAGCTATACAGCAGGACACTAACGCCGAAGAAACATACATAATGGGAAGCTTGGGAATAATAATGGGAAGGTCAGATTGATCTTACACAGAGTAGACCCTGTCAGAAGATCACTTCAGCGTCAGCAGGCTATTCATGTACGGAGTTCAGTATCCAAACCAGCTGTGGTGCATATACTTTTATATCACACAGATGGTCTTGAGGTGAACTTTAGTCTTTGTGTCTATAAACCCCTGGTCATAGGAGGAGAGATTTTACTGCTATTATGAGGAGCTGTCCATCACAAGGGTGCTGAAGCAGACCGCACAGGTGATTAGTGAACGTAATGAATTGGCTCACTCTGTAAAGTGTGTGACGATGAAATTCTAAGTTGTGTGATCGAGGCTGCCATGCTGTGTCAGTATTTAATTTTTTTTCCCTTTGTTTCTTATTGCCCCGTGGTAATTCTTGATATATGCAACAGTCAATGTTGTCACCATGATTCGGACCACTGTAGGGACCATTACAGAAATCAAAGACCAGACCAGAGAGTCCAGTCTGGTCTCTGTGGTCCTTGTGGTCTCCGGTATGGTTCCTGTGGTCTCTGGCCTAGTCTCTGGTCTGATCCCTGTGGTTTCTAGTCTGGTCCCTGTGGTCCCTGTGGTCTCTGGTCTTGTCCCTGTGGTCTCTGGTCTGCCCCTGTGGTCTCTGGTGCGATCCCTGTGGTCTCAGGTCTGGTCCCTGTGGTCCCTGTGGTCTCTGGCCTGGTCTCTGGTCTGGTCCCTGTGGTCTCTGGTCTGGTCCCGGTGGTCCCTGTGGCCTCTAGTCTGGTCCCTCTGGTCTCTGCTCTGGTCCCTGTGGTGTTTACTCTGATCCCTGTGGTCTCTGGTCTGGTCCTTGTGGTCTCTGGCCTGGTCTCTGGTCTGGTCCCTGTGGTCTCTGGTCTGTTTCCTGTGGTCTCTGGTCTGGTCCCTGCGGTTTGTGGTCTGGTCTCTGTGGTCCCTGTGGTCTCTGGTCTGGTCCCTGTGGTCTCTGCTCTGGTCTCTGTGGTCCCTGTGGTCTCTGGTCTGGTCCCTGTGGTCTCTGGTCTGGTCTCTGATTTCTGTAATGGTCCCTGCAGTGGTCTGAACCATGGTGACAACATCGACTGTATATAATGAATTGCCATGGGACAGTAACCAAGTATAAAAATATATAATTATATGAGTCGCACCCCACTGCAGCCTCGAAGTCAGAACGTCTGATATCAGAGTCATGCATTCAACCGAGTGAGCTAATTTGAAACATTTGATATCAATTAAAAATACAAAACTCTACACTGACATACAATATAACAATGCGATTTAATCAAATGGACCTTCAGTCATAGAGAGACCAGACCAGAGACCAGACCAGAGACCAGACCAGAGACCAGACCAGAGACCAGACCAGAGACCAGAAAGACCACTGGCAAAAGTCACAAGTGCCTCAAACCACAGATAGCCTACGCAGTGTCTCAGTTCACATGCTTAGAAGCGCAGTCACCAGCGTTCTTGGCGTCCCCCGTCTTCCGGGTCATGTTCACTCACACACAGACTGCCTTGGACTGACCAAGCCTTTGTCCAGGAAGCCTCTGGACAAAATCACATCCAAGCACTTGGGCAATGGGTGGCATTACGCATACAAGGGAGGCAAGCCAGTAAGTCTTGTGTAACTTGAAAAGGTGATGAAAGGTCGAGAAAGATTTTTCAGAAAACATGTTTTTTGGTTTTCCATTTTGCATGAGGAGAGATGTGTAAATCAAAGAGTTATAGTGTGTAAATGTAGAGATGATCTGTGTAAGTGGAAGATGTAGTGTCTGAGCAAACAGAAGTAGTGTAATAGTGAAGAGATGTTTATATCCCGTACGGCCCCTCATAGAATTTAGCAATGTGATTTGGTTTTGATATGACTTATAATCAGCCTATTTGAATTAATTAACTGATTTGGACTATGTAACTTTTCAGATGGAGGGTCCTACACCTGCTTGTCTTATAAAGATGTTATTGGTTTGCCACAACTTATCTATCCTGCATTTATTTAATTGCAATAATTTTGACTGCTCAAAAATCCATTGATTAACATGCATTCTTACAGTAAGCATGGTCACTTCTCCATAGATCTGACCTGGTGCCTGGTCTGGTAGTGGCACCTACTTGTCTCCATGGAGTTAGATAAGTTTAATGCCATACTGTGGAACAATCAAGGCAAAGCAATAGTGGCAGACCCAATGAGGTTCATCTGGACTTCCGTTAATTTATTTTAATAGATTCTTTTTCCAGACCAAGGTTTAGTTTGTTTTCATACCTGAAAGTTTCCACTGCTCACTAGCGGTCTTCCTCAGAGTGGTCATATGATGTTGCTGTGACCAGTAGAGGCAGGACGACAACGCCATCTGCAGTCCAACTTCTTCAGGACAGTATCCCAGGTGTGTGAGAGTAAAAAAGCCCCCTTGTCCCCGTTTATAGTCCCGTGGGCACGTTTCCATATTTCAATTGCCTCCTTAATCCAGAGACAATGTTTGGAGAACCACATTATGGACTGAAATGAAGCAAACGTAGTTGGGACAGAGGACAACAAAAATCAGTTGAGCGGACATGTCACAGCAACGTCACGTGACCACTCTGAGGAAGACCGCTAGTGAGCAGTCGAAACTGTCAGGTATGAAAACAAACTAAACCTACCTTGGTCTGAAAAAAGAATCTATTAAAATAGTGATACCCTCCACCAGAAAAGTTAAATAGTTCCATTTTAGTGCCACTTTTACTTATTTTTCTTTTTTTCCCCATTATGATTCATTGGAGTTACAGCTTCACCAGACTCTTTCTGATCATTTTAGTGTTCACATAGTTCTTATAATAATATCCATTCATATGCAGTTCTCAAATCTAAAAAAAACAAACAAGAACATTGAACAATATTGTAAAGTTTTCCTCTATTTTTTTGTCTTTTCATAAAACATGAAGCAGGCAAATGTTTGCATTTTGTGCTATATACAAAAAGTTTGAAATAATATCTGGTACTCTTCATTTGAATTGGCGATTGTGTAAGCAGAACATTGCTTGGAGTAAGTATCAGACTCATCCATAACAAACACTGCATTTTTGAAGAATTGATCCCTGTTTTGCCATAAAACACCAGAAAACTGTATCTTACAACTTTAATGTTGACATGAACATCCTCTATCAGAATAAGATTTCAAATGATTAGTTACTGTACATCAGCAGGATCCTCTTGGAGCCTGTAAAGATTCCAACAACAACAATAACACAGATGGATCAACAGGTTCTGGTGATGACTGAGATCGTTAGGCCCTGCTAATCAGAGGTGAGAGAAACTAAAGGCACTTTTTACTTCCAACAAAACACTTCTTAAAACATGACAAACAGAAGTTCATTTCACGCAGTCCTCATTTACCTTATGCATTCCGAGCATCCTAATAATGCAAACAACAACTAGCATGCTAACAGCGATGAGACTTATTTTGACCTCAGGAGCTGCTTATATAAAATATCTGTATTGGGGCAAGACATATTTTGCCCAAATACATCTGGTACAGAGCTCTTAAGTCTATTTCATTTTCAGAAAAAGCAAAAACAGCTCCTACATTTGTCATTGAAATACAGTGCATGGATGTAGGTTGAAACTTCTCTGCTTTTGGTCGTGAAATTTATGTTCAATATTAAAGCCATGTGGATTTGTGGTAGAAAGAATCTGTTACTAAGACCTTAGTGTTCCACATATTGCAATCAAATTCACCAACCCCTCATAAAATTTCATGTTGATCTTATGAAGCACGTTACACCGCCTTAAGGGCTCACTTGCCGCAACTTTACTTTTATTTCACTGTCCAAGTTTGATTCATTAATTCTTTTATTATGTTGATATTGTGGAATAAAAGGTTATCACCAAAATAACATGGCAAATTGAGTAGCATCAAAGGCTGTGGAAAACTTTACCTGTACAAAAGATGAACACAAAAGTCGACTCCACTTTACAATAACAAGTAACGGAAAAGTCGTCAAGTTCGACACACCCAGTGGCCCATGTCATTTGTTCCACTGGGGAATTTAGATCTGCTTTGAAACCTTACCTTACCTTTGAAATAATATGACTTTACCATGCCAAAAAAAATGAATAAATCACCGCTTTAATGCCAGATGACAATACAGAGGAAAGAAAAGTGCGTGTAGCTTCACAGTTATTCTACTAATGGAGGTATGATGTAATATGTTTAATAATATAAAATAAAAATACCTTGCAGTGAACATATGGTTGCAACTAGGGATGGGACTTTCGGCTCTTTTATGGGATCCGAAACTTTTGGATCTGTTCGTGTCAAAGAGACGTTCAAAAGACTGGCTCTTTTTATATTTATTTATAACAGAAGCCAATGCGAGAACTAATTTGACCTACAAACTAATCCCAGAGAGAAGTAACCAAGGTTCAGATCTGTTTAAAATGGTTCAAACTGAGAGTGGGAGAGTGTTTCCTCTTTGAAATGATGCATAATATGATGCCAAATATGTTTTTGTGCTAAAAGCTCTCACCCGTGTTGCCTACCCTCCTTCTGTGCTTATTCTTGCGTTTCAGGATAAAAGTGCATACAGATTTGACAAACAAAAATTTGGTTCTTTTAAAAAATGACATCTACTTCCAAAGGCGACAGGGCCTTCTCTGTCACAGCCCCGAAACTTTGGAATGAGCTCCTGATCCACGTAAAGAATGCCACATCTATTGATCATTATTAAAGACTCACCTCCATGATCTGTCATTTAACTAGTCCTACTGTTTTACTATTGTCTTGTTGTTGCAAATGTCTGGTTGCTTTATATCTTTGTACTGTTTTATGTTTTGTTTTTCTGTTTGTGGAGCACTTTGGTACAACTCTGCTGTTTTTAATTGTGCCATATAAATAAAGTGGCTTGGCTGGCTTGGCCTGGCTACCACACGACATGACTTGACATAACCGTTCATGTTGAGGAGCCGTTCAAAAGAGCCGATTTGTCCACGAACGTCAAGCTACAACAATCAATTGACTCATCAATTCTTGTAGTTATATTTTAAACATCATATGTATATCTATATACAGTATACTATAGTAGTTGACTTGTCAGCGATAATTTTAGCCGAGTAGTCATGATTTTTTCTGTTGTACACTGACACTTTTTAAATACATTATCAACCAAATAAAGGATGAAATATGGTGCCTTAACACTATATAGAGACTATTTACTAATAGAGAAATAGTTTATTATTAAATTTTAATAATGCTGCTGTCTTTGCCATAAAAGGGTGTGTTTTTGACTCTGCATGATTATCAAAATATCAGCTATGATCATTTTTTATAGTCGACTAGTCACGATTAGTCAATTAATCGTTGCAGCCCTACTGTGCAATCGCCACAACCATAGACTGCTTATATAAATGGACCTAGCTAACCTGCTAGCTGCCGCGTTCCAAATAGGAAGTGATCATGGGCGCGCTTCCGGCTCCATCGACTCTTCTTTACATTGAAAAATTGTCACCCCTCTCTCTGTAACTGCTGCAGTAACGCGCTCTACATGATCCTGCTTTTTTATTTCGCTATTGTGTCCGTAACTCAAGATATGAACATTAATAACAGACAAATCAGGCGCCTTCTTTCCCCGAGGTCCCTCCCACTAGCGTTAGCAACAGATTTGATTGACAGCTTTGCCAAAACTGTTAATCGAACGGTGCGGACGGGAAGAGGCGTTACCTTCATCGCCTCGCTCCGGATTGGCTCCTTGGTTGCTATGATACTCGCGGTCGAAATGCCAAATATGGAACTCGGCTCCAAATTCGTTCCTATAACTGCTCTAGCCTCGATGAGCTTCATTTGGCTGGAGCCGACCGCTATGGTTGACGTCACACTCCCTTAGTCCACTCCTTTTATACAGTCTATGGTCAAAACACATACACAAAGGCCTTTTTCTTATAACAAAGACAGTGGCATTATCAAATCAAAATGTCCAAAAAGAATAAACCATTTATGATTTTAGATAAAACACTTTATTAGCCTTCAGACACCATATTTCAACCTTTATTTGGTTGATTATGTATTTAAAAAGGCATTGTATTCACAGTATCTCCTTTGTCGATGTCTGGTAATCCCCAAAACATTGTCAAGACATTGCTCATTGTAAAAAGCATCAATCGTCTTCTGGGATGCCAGACAAGCCACTTGACAATTCAGTAACAAATCCAGCCAAACCACATCTTCTTGTGGCAAAAAAAACCACCACAAATAAGTTGAGCAGTGAAATGATAGAAGCAGTATTTTTGTTTTTGCTCTCCAAGAATGTCTGAACCACCTCATGAGTGAAACAAACCACTTCAAAAGGGATGGAAGATGGCGACAGTTTTAATTTTTACCTGCAAATACAAAATACTCAGTTGTATCTACCTACTCCTAGGTATAAATATATCATACAAAATGCCAATAATGTAGGGTGCACCTGTCAAACTGTCACAGCCGTGGTGGGTGGATCGATACCAAAATATCGACTGACTGATGTATCGAAAGGTATTTATTCTAAAACTCTTTAATCCATTTTTGAAATAACATGTATATATTTGAGTTTATCTGCACATATATTGATTTTTTATATCAGATGTATCAGAGCACAGGTGGAGCAAACATAAAGATCGCCACCGAGGTAAAATTCTTTATAGTAGAGGAGTTTCAATGCATTTTAATACAAAACTCATTGGTATTGGTTAGCTTTTCTCCTGGAATGTTCCGCAGTATGGCATTAAACACATCTATGTTGCATTTACCCAATTAATGTTGTTTGGGCTAAAAAAGACCTTATGGTAGTACTGTGGTGCATTTTAGGCAAAGCAATTACATCTCAAGCAGGTGGTGGGTCCCACACTGGAAAAATTGCGTTGTGAACCTTTAAGTTTATCTATGAAACATTGGAAAATCTATTCTATCCAGGTGGTAAAGTTGCCATAGTTTTGGAGTTTTGTTTTGTTTTTGTTTTTTTTACCTGAAAACAGCCTTTCTTTGTCACATAAGTTTGCAAAATAATTTGTCTAATTTAAAAATCTACATAAAAACATGCAAATTTCTTCCATTCTAATTATCACCAATGCCATTTGTTGCGCCATTATTGAACATTCCAGTCCCAGATCTCCCCGACACGCCTTACATCTTTTTTTACCATTTCCACACCACAAACTATGCTGCTCCTGTCCTGTGGCTGTTTACGTCTATCTGCGCGTCTGCACAAATATTAGAAACATTCCAATGATCTGCGTGGGAAGGGCATCTGGTTCACCTCACCACATGTTACACACAGCAGGCTCCAGCGGTGTGTGCCTATGCTTATAGCCCACCACTAATCAGTGAATATTACTACACCAAGGGCTCATGTTCGCTGGAGGTCAGGGTGGGTGGGTTAAGAAAACGCAGATTTGATTAAAAAGTGGTACTTTCAGCCTATGGTAAATATATAGCCAAGATGGGCTACGTTTATTATTATTAACATGTTAATAAAGGCCCCCAGCCAAAACCCAAATGTACTCCACATAATGCTTGTATGGAAAATGGCGTATTTGTTTTATTAAAATGTGTGGAAGAAATCATGACAGATTCACAAAGGATGTTCACAGGCAGCTAGTACGGTTGCAGAAATTTTTAGCTAAGTATCTGTACCCGATTTTTGTTCATGCAGTTGAACAGAATTTGTTGTGTGCTGTCTGCATCTTACTGTACAGAGTTTTTAATCCTCTGTGAACCAGGAAGTGTGTTGTTAGCATGCTAGCGTTTCTTAGCATTATCGTGACGGCAAATAATTGGGATGAACGTGTTAAGAAAGTGAGGAATAAGTTTTGATCGCGAGAAACCGCTTAAAATGAACTAGTTGCGTTTTTTACATTTTTAAGACAGTATAAATCAGGTAGTGACTTTGACTTTCTAATTCCCCTGCCTTTTTTTTTGTTTTGTTTTTTTTGTTTTTTGCACACATGATAAAATAAATAACTGTAAATTTGTTTTATATATATTTTTTATTTTGCTTATTTAAAATTGTGTATGTTTACATTAAAAAAAACAAAAAAAACCCCACAACTTTAATTCCAATTCTAATTCTATAGAGCATCAAGAGGAGAAAAGAATGAATGATCAAATTTGTATTGAAAGTGCAATTTGAATGATCATGATTAGCAAAACCTATTTAAATGGTTGTCTGCTGAAAACTTTATTCAGGGGAACTTAGCAATAGTCATATATTTAGCACCACTTACAGTCTAACTTGAGCATTCCCGTTCCTTTTATTTAATTTGGTCTGAATATGTTAAGCAGACAGTCCATACCATTTAAACAATAAGGAAGGAACATCTCTATTGCTTTTGGACGTTATCTCCTGCTTGTATCGAATCTCTCATTCTAATGACACTCATCTCTTGTCACCTCACTGAGATTTATTCAGGAGAAAAGTACATTTTTCTACCGAGTGTTGACTGAGAACGAACAGAAACTAAATAAACACATAGCCAAGAGCTTTAACTTGTCAAAGCCGACCTCCGCGATCTCGTCTCTGGGGCTTGTTTTTCCCACTATCCTTTTATTTGTCGTCCTTTTTCCTCGATCGTTCCATGGTTGTGTCCTCTGTTGACTCCCGGTCGCCTCCGTATTCCGAGCTCTGGGTGTGTTTGTCTGGATGTTCCGTACGGGGCTGCTGAGGATTATACCATGAGTAATAGTGATCTCCAAAGGGACGAGGCCAGATGCCTTGAATGCTTTCCCAACACTAGCAGGATCAGCTGTAACTGTAGCCCTATCTGAGCCGGCTTCACTGAGAATCCCTTGCAATAACAGGGGAAGGGTTGTGTTTAAATCCATCCGAGCGCTAGCAAAGCCACGAGGACTTAGCGGCAAATCCATCCAAGTGTATCATCAACATATTAAACAGTAAGTAAGTTAACACCCTTTCTGTGGCCGATCAAAGCATGACACTTTTGGAATGTGCTGTGCCAATTTTTATGTATACAATATTTATTTTGGTTTGGGGTTGGCAAATTGGCTGGCGTAAGGCTTGCACAGACGTCTTTCGGCAAATCCTTGAAGGAACATCTCGATCTGGTCATTTGGATTGACATTTGGAGGTCATAGGTTAATTAGGAGAGTACAGGAGCTAAGTCATGTCTTGAGTCCTAAGACGTAGCATCAGGGAGGGCAGCCCAGGGTTAAACCAATCATCTTTACTGTAATATATAGAGCCGTCATCGGTGATCTACAGTGAGGGAAATGGAACATACCGTATTTTCCGGACTATAAGTCGCACTTTTTTCATAGTTTGGACGGGGGTGCGACTTATATTTCACATATAAATCGCATCTGCGTATGTTTTTTTTTCTTCATTATTATGCATTTTTTGGCTGGCGCGACATATACTCCGGTGTGACTTATACTCCGGAAAATACGGTATGCAAAAAATGGTTTTCAATAGCGCTTTTCCCAGTTGCTAAAAAGATCGTGACATCACTTGGCAAAGCATTATGGGATACATCCTTAGAACTGGAAATGAGGAAGTCTTTTTGATGGAGGAAGACATACCGGCTTTGCTTTAGCGTTTGTCTAACGTTCTGTAATATTACACGAGAGGGTATCATGCAAAATCAAAAACATGCCTGAAGAGGTTTTAGATGTCATCCATGCATGTTTCAGTAATTTAGCGATCTCTCCTGGACACTATTTGAACCCTCCTTACGGTTAGCTGCAAGATTCTGCCCAATGCTACGTCATCCATGCTCCCACGCGACAATTCTCCACAAAAAGAACATGACACAAAACTGTACACAACAACTTGACAAACCTGCAGTAGTTTCATTGGCAGGTTGCACGCTGATTGTGTTGTGACAGTGCTCTGAAGGGGGAGTGACTTAGCGTGGAGAGCAAAGGGAAGGGAGACTCAGAGCGTGAAAAACAAAAGTGAAACGTATAAAACATATTAATACGTTGGTGAATATAGCTTTTTCAGAGCAATAAAAGGACGCGTGGTGGTCTAAATATGTCACGTGTTAGCGGTTATAACGTAGTAAGTAAAAGTAAAATACACCCAACCATCCAACATGTTTTTTCATACACAATTTCTGGTCTTACAGATGTGTGTCTTGTGTCATTTGTTTGTCTAAGGTTGTGCCATCACCTGCGAAGTGGGATACTGATTTAACATTTTTTTTGTAGCCAACAATACTGGCCTTCTGAATTCTACGCACATAGTGTATCTTTATATTTGATCAGTTTTTGATGTGTCTTGTTCCATCCTGTAGAGTCTAGTTGACAACAGCTAGACAGCGGGCGAGAGTGAGGAATCAGTGATCATGATGGTGAGCCAGAGCTTCCAACATTTCTTTTCGTGACTCATGATTTAGATATAAACTATTAAAAGAGAGATGTGTTCATTATGATGACATCTTGAAGGATCCAGACCTCTTAAATGCCTTAGGGATGCCAAGATTACTCATTTAATCAATAATTACAATTACTCATGTCGCTATATAATCTTAAGAACTGAAAAAAAGAGAATTTTTGAAACAAAGTTAAGTTCAATGCAAATTTCAATATTTACTTCAAAAAAGATTAGCTAAATGTAAAGTGATTTTTATCTTAATGCTTATGTCACATTAACTTTGCTTTGTCATTCAGATTAAGTTTGATTTCATAAAGCAGGTTAAATACTAGAAGAAATGTGACCTGCATGATTCCATGGAAATACAAAGTTAAAACCATTCTTCAGAACATTCTCTGCGGAAAAAAGGAGGATGAAGCCATCCTCCAGGCCAAGTAAGAGTCAGGTTTGTGGAGATGCAAGCCTGCACACGGTAAGGATGCATGCTTTTTTTTCTGTGTGATAAATACAACCAAATTGAAAAAACACACTTTTATTTTAGTTAATTTTTGGTTAAAAAAGTTACAGTACATACTGTGGCTTTAACTGGGGATTTCACTGTAGTTTGACTAAAGACTAAAGCTAAAGACTAAAAGTTTTATTAGACAAAAATTTGATATTGTGACATTCCTAGTAACACTGTGCGACACTTTTCTGTCGCTCCCAGACAAAAGCATGGAATAACTTGACTACACATAAGTAGGGTGACCACATGGAAGTCAACCCAATGTGGAACAGCACCCCTGTTTAAGTGGGAAAAAGCATAAAAATGAGGGACATCTTTCTGGAAAAACATGTATTTGCTCCGCTCCCCGTTTGAACAAGCCGCCTTAATTCTTGTATTCAGCTGCATTTTGGCCAATATTTTATGTATTTTATATTTTATATTAGAAACCATTTATATTAGCATTTTCAACTCAAATCCTGCATTACGCAAATTTCTGTGTAGTCCTGCACAAAGCGGGTCACCCTACAGTTTTGCTCACTCCTGCCTATGCTAACTCCTCCATCCTCTCTCCAAATATTGACTTGAAATTCTTCATTGTTTGTCTTTGACGCTTTCACAGGATCCATCTCTCTGCTGGTACATAATTGGCCCAGCCGTGTTATGACTCTGCTGCTGCGGATGACTCAAAACAGTAATCCCAAGGGCAGACGACGTTAGCACGCCGCATGTGTAACCCCGCGTGTTTGTGAATGGATGAGTAACTCCTAGCCTGCTCCACCTTAGCCCAGCAACCAGCTGGCTTATTCGTGGATACAGACATGTGTCATATACGTACGCCTACGTGTTACCTACGTGTAAAAGCAGTGGTGGGAAGTAATGAAGTACAAAAGTAAAAGTACTGTGTTTTTTAGATAGAATTTTTAAGTAAGTTTACAGTGCATACTTTTTACTTTTACCTCACTACATTTAAGAGGAGGAATTTGTACTTTTTTTTTAATAGGACTGAAAAGTAAAAAGTACTTTATGTGTGGTTTGTGGGGTTATTTTTAGCACGTTCATAGTGACATCCTGACTAAAGGTTTTTAGTTTGAATACCAGCTTTGAGCAAACAAAAATATAGAGAGAAAAAAGAGAAACTGATTGATTATTGACAATAACAATTCTTGTATCAAGATCACCGTGTCACGTTTCAATTAAAAAAAAAAAAAAAAGTCTGTGCAAATCACTTTTTTACTCCAAAAGTACATTTTAAAAGGTACTTCAAGTCACAGTATGAGCACTGAAAAACATGTGTCCTGTCCTTACTCTGAGTGGGCTTGCATCTCCACAAACCTGACTCTGGCCTGGAGCCTCTTCCTGCTTTTTTCCTATAATGTTCTACCGCATGGCATAAAACGTATCTATCTCCACGGAGAAGGTTCCGGTGATTAGTTTTAACTTTCTATTTCCATGGAATAACACAGTTGACTTTCCACCTCCAGAAAGTTACATACTATCACTTTAAGCAGATTTTTTGTACGTGATACTTTTATTTGAGTAGATTTTTGCTCCTGTACTTCTTCAACCACTGCGTAAAATGATTAATAAAAAGGGGAAAACTTGATTAAAAAAAAAAAAGTCTAGCCAAGGGGAGAGGACGGGATACAGAACAATTAAACCCACCAGACAGTGATTTTGTAATGTGCCTGAAGTCGGCTGGAGCAAATGTTGTCTGCTGCGTACAAGGCCGTGATGCGTAGGGCCTTATAAGGTGAAAATATGAGACAGTAGACGCAGGTGTGGTCTCTGCCTGGTGTTAGCCACATGTAAATTCACCACCACGTTAAGTGTCTGTCTGCCACTGTGGACTCAGGGCATTCCACTGATGTTTTGGTAAAGGGGCTACGGGGAGAATTCTGTTGCGTTCAAGAGAAGAGGGATAACTTATGTGTTTTTACAAGGGTAATGTTTTCTGCAAATAACTGGGAAGGGTCGTAATTGAGACAAGTGCTACTGTATTTCTCCACTGAACCTTGTCGTAGTAGAAACGTGTAGTAATAAATATTGTTAGGGGGTAAGTAAAACTGCATTGTACAAGTGAGGACTTGCATTGCGTCTTTCAACTTTCCAGTTTACCCACGACAGTTATTGGTGGTTTTGATTACGTTGTACTTTGTGATGAAATATCTAAAAGGTAACTTCATAAATAGTCCAACGAGTTTCATGCGATCTGTTAATTTATTTTAATCGATTCTTTTTCCAGACCAAGGTTTAGTTTGCTTTCATACCTGACAGTTTTGGTCACGTGATGTTGCTGTGATGTGCCCGGTCAGCTGATTTGAACAGGTTTTGGCGCCGTCTTCCTACTGGTGGAGACAGGATGACAGCGCCATCTTCAGTCCGACTTCTTCAGGACAGTATCCCAGGTGTGTGAGAGTGAAAAAGCCCCCTCGTCCCGGTTTATAGTCCCGTGGGCACGTTTCCGTATTTCAGTTGCCTCCTTAATCCAGCAACGATGTTTTTATAGTCCCTGGGCACGTTTCCGTATTTCAGTTGCCTCCTTAATCCAGCAACGATGTTTGTTGTCCTCTGTCCCTATGATGTTTGCTCTGTCTCAGTCCATAATGTGGTTCTCTCTTTTGCAGTGGTCAGAAATGGCCGATTTGAGTTGCTCCTGTTCTGTTTTGTGTTTTGCCTCCACCTGTGGGAAGACTTAAATCAGCTGACCGGACACGTCACAGCAACATCACGTGACTAGTCTGAGGAAGACCGCTACTGAGCTGTTGAAACTGTCAGGTATGAAAACAAACTAAACCTTGGTCTGGAAAAAGAATCTATTAAAATAAATGCATGAATTTTGAACCTGAACCTGAACCTGGAGAGTGAAAAAAAACTTTCCATAGATATGCAGACTCTGTTTATTTATTGTTTGTCTCAAATTATTTTAAAGCTGAGGTTCCCAACTTTTCTGCTTGTAGAAGAGTACGCTTCATTGATCACAAACCCAAAAGAAAAAGTGGGATACATCTCTAAGTTACTTTTTGAGATTGGAGCTGATGGGCTGTGTGAGAACAATTTTCCCTTCTTCGCTTTGCTGCCTAAAAAGTTTTCTTTTGTTTCATTCACGCATGTTTGAGTAACCCTGCATTATTAGGCTGTCTGCATCTCCAAAGCTCAAAATGCTCTGTTTCACCTTGATGATGATGTCATTAATACAGCTATTTTTAGCCTCAACTGAAGTGCTCTACTCTACAATAGAAAACAGCAACAACAACAACAACAACAAATCAATAGATGTAGCTTCAAAGTTTTAGTAATTCCAGGGTTGCAAAATATTTAAATGATTCAGGTGAAGGTATATGGAGTTTAAAAACACAGTGGAGTGATACTGTATTACCACTTGATGACATCACAAGGTGGAAAAGGGTGTATTCAGTTTGAGTGAAGAACTCTCTAAATATGCAGGATTTGTGTGTGTGAATGACACAAAACACAACTCCAAGTATGTTTTTGATGAGGATAGATAAATATAACATCAATATAGAGCCTTTAAATAAATAACATATACTAAAATCATTCCTTTTTTAGATAGATATTTCAGTAGTTCAGGTCAGAATTTGCTTGTCTGAATTCACACATAAAAAATACATATTTTAGGGAGAAACAAATTATGGTCTTTTTTAACCACGCAAAACGAGGCCTGGGACAAAGTTGGTATTGAACAGAAGAAGATGGAGAAGCTGTGATGACGAATATTTCTGCTGCTACGCTGGTCGAGGAAGATCACAACATGTAGTAGCTACAACACCACGGAAGACAAATTCACCGGTTATACATTGGCTAGCTCCTCTGTTATCAGCTAGCATGCATCCGCAGTGTGACGGCCATATTCTCTTACCTTAAACAACCACTGCGGACAAACACACGCAGAGGTCTGTGGGTTAATGAGTCCAGTCACTCAGCCAGGAAGCCAGGCGTTACATAAGCCCTATCTCCACGTCCTTGACCAGACTTGGAATCCTCCTCTCTGCTGCTGCTACTGCTGTGGGGCTAGCGGTGGTGGCTAACCATTGGCGCAGGGTGGAGGGAGGACAAGACGGATGAAGCACTTTACCTTGAATCTGCTGGAGAAAACAGAATGTCTTTGGGAACATGACAGGACATTAATTAACATTATTGGTCACAAACAGGCTATGTAGGGGGTTTTGGAGATTTTGTTTTGTACGCGAAATGTGCTTTAAATTGTTATTACAGGCCTGATTTTTTTCCCATGTATTAGAGCAAAATTTGTCTTGTTCCAGTACAGATGTATTGTATAAGGAACTCTTGAGAGCAAAGTAAATCAGCTGCATGCTTTCTTTATCTAATTTAAGGGTTTACCGGTCTCTGAAAGCTCTTATAAATTCATTGCAGTGAATAATTAGGATAAGGTCAGTGAGGAATAACTTTGGACCACTGCAAAAGATAGTAAAATTCAGGTACAGAGCACTTTCTGGATTACTACCTAATGATGTCACCAGATAAAACAGCATTTTCAATTTTGGGAAAGGTGACTTTAGACATTTCATAAACTGAAATGGTTCAATGTAAAGTAAAGTCAATTCAGACTTTAACTAAAAGTAAGGACATTTCTGGATTATCACCTAATGATGTCACAAGGTAGAAAAGAGTGTTTTCAGTTCTGGAAATGGTGACAGCTTTAACATACCAGTGTAGTTGAAAATGCATCAACAACTTTTAAAGAAATTCTAGTGCTATATTGCTAATTTGTAATATAGCAGGTTGGATTACTTCTTCATCGTAACCTTTCATGTGTAACACCAAAAGAGTTTCTTAATTAATAGTGGTCCTGGTCCACACATTGGATTATAGTTATCAAAAGTACTGGTAGATATTAGGCGTTTATTGGAGTTTTTGCTCCAGCTGCCCTTCTTGTCCTACTTACTGCAGTCTATATAGTGATACCCTCCAGTTAGTGAGCAAATCATTAATCCACTGATTCAAATATACTATTAAATTCCATTGGACCCATATAAAGAAGTGGACTAAGTAAGTGTGACGTCACCCGTAGCATTCAACTCCAGTCAAATGGAGCTCATCGAGGCTGAGTTCCATATTTGGAATTCCGACCGCGAGTATCATAGCAACCAAAGAGCCCATCAGGAGCGAAGCTGTTTGAAGGTAACGCCCCTCCCTGGCCACACACTGCTTTAGCAGGGAGCATACACTTAGCAATACTGTCAATCGAACCTGGTGCTAACACTAGCGGGAGCTGCCTCAGGGAAAGACGGTGCCTGATTTGTCTGTTATCAGTGTTCAGTGTTCTTGATTTACGGACACAATAGTGAAATAAAAATACCGGGATCACGTAGAATGGGTTGAACATTTTAAGGTCAGAATGACGAGCCTGATAGCAGCAGTTACAGAGAGAGGGACGACAGTTGTATAAAGTCTAAAGTGAAGTGGAGCAAGTGTTGATGGAGCCAGAAGCACGCCGTTGCTCACTTCCTATTGGAACACGGCAGCTAGCAGGTTAGTTATGTCCATTTATATATACAGTCTATGGTTGGAACACTACACCAACAAATAATACCTTCTTTGTACTTCTAACTTTGGTTTGTTTCACATTCTGTTCAATCAAAGTGCTACAACCTCAGCATCTATTGAGCCCAGCATGGCTCCAAACAAAGAGGTGTGTTTTTTTAAAGCCACCGTTTCGTGTTTACAGCCATTTGGAAAGCATTCAAGCAGCAGTCCTTGTTTGTGCTGTCGCAGCGGGAGGTAAAAGGGCCTGCAATTTTTCTGAATTAGTCCTGGCATTAGGTTCCCTCCGGCCAGCGCAGTGTTTTCTTAGCCCTTCTTGTATTAGCGCGCGGAGGTTAGCAATCAATCCCAAGCCCGCAGCCGGAGCATGTACCAGCCACCTGAAGATTATCGGGACATTCCTGCGAGCACAGCGCCAAGGATAAGCCCCGCAACTGATTCACAGAGCGCCATGCGTACTGTGCTTACGTACAGCAACTGCTAAGTAAGCTAACTGGAATAGTGTTTAGAATAAGCAATGGATAATTTAGAAGTTATGGAGACTTTAGTGCTGTGAGCAAATAACCAGAGGTGGGTTTACTCAGTTACATTGGGGGCAGAGTAGATGATTGGATAGCGCTTGCACGACAGCAAGAAGGTTCCGGGTTAAACCCCTGTGTCGCCCAGGCCTTTCTGTGCAGAGTTTGCATGTTTCTCTCTGTGTCTGGGTGGGTTTCCTCCAGGCACTTCGTTTTCCCGCATCAACCAAGAACATGCAACATTGGTAAAATCCTCCAGCTGAAGTAGTCTGGTAGCATTAAAGGATGAGTCAAACACAGAGGACAAATTTCCTCACAGGGACAATAAAGTGTACCTAAACCTTAATTAACTCAAGTATATTTGCTCTGGTAACGTCAGAACTTACTGAATAGTTTTCAGACACCATAAATTACCAATATGTTTTGTACCATGGCAGTATTCATCTATCAGTATTTTGGTATTGATCCGCTCCTCACTACCAATTGAACAAAAAGTAGATTAGAAACTGGCAGTTGTTTCAATGGCTCTCATCCAACCAATATGCCTTTCAAAAAGCTTATCTGATATTCTTCAGTCTTATTTTTTTTGTCACAAATATTGATACACTAAAAGCATTTTCCTGAACTAAAAAAATGGTTGAACTGCACATGAAACGTCTTTTTTCCACACAGATTAAGACATTTAAAGAAGGTATTATGCAAACTACCATGTTATAATGTTCCCTCATCAAAAATACCTGACGTGGTTTAATATGTCATCCATGCATGTTTGAGTAATCTAGTGATCTCTCCCAGGCCCTATTCGAACCCTCCTTACGGTTGGCCGTACAATCCTGTCCAGGACTCAGCCCACAAGCCTGCTTCACCCATGCTCCTGTAAGGCAATTCTCCATAAATATACAAAAGCATGTAAACAATACACTACAACTTCACAAACCTGATGCGATGTGCAGTAGTTTCATTAGCAGAAAAGGTGGAGAAACTCAGCGCAGGGAAGAAGGGGGACTCAGAACGTCAAAACCTAAACTGAAATTTTGTAAACATTTTAACATGTTTTGGCGAATAAATCATTTTCCAGCCAATAAAAGGTAACATGGTGATTTAAATATGTTATGTGTTAGCAATTAATACCCCATAGAAATGTAATACCCCCTCTTTAACAACCCCGACTGGCCTCCTCTCCTGTTTACATGTACCCGGCACTTGCATGTGTCACAACAAAGCCCAGAGAGGATGCGTGGAGCTGTGTGGGAGGGGACAGAGATGTAAAAGGTTGTATACGGGCTTGCTGCGGCTTGTCCCGCGTGGCCACTTCAACCTCCAATCTGCCATTTAGAGGCCCCTGGCGCACTCTGCTAATCCCCCACTCCCAGTGACTCAGTGTCAGTAAGACCACGAGCATGGGGGCCAGACTGTACGGCGCATTATCATTAAGGGGCTTAGGCTAACCCGTGCTGCTGCTGGTTCTAGTACTGCTCCTGGGAATGCCTACAATAACCTCAAACTCCCATTTTCTCCCAGCTTATTTTAATGTGTGCTTATAACAGTCAAAGGGGGCCTTTTTAGATAAGGTTGTCTCCTCTGAAAGACCGGCTGCAATGTCCACGGAAATGTTGGCGTGTTGCTAACATGTCTTGACAGCCATGGTTTAACGGAGCTGCTGGAGAATGCAGTGAACGCCAAAGCTGGGTTTTACTCCTGAAAAGTGTACAGTGTAGAGAGTTTGCTCTTCAGGAAATGTCTATCGAGGGAGTAACTGGAAGTATTCAATGCAATATAACCTGTACGGTAGAACTTTTCTAGTTATCCTACCTGCATGTCTCCATGGAGATATTATTGCATGCCTGGAATGTTCCACTGAATGGTACTGAACGGATCTGTCTTCAGACTAAAGGTGGATCCCGCAGGACAAGTTACCAACCAGAAAAGTTTGAAAGTGCACCTTTAAACCATTGAAAAAGATGAAATTTCACATAGTTCCACAAATATGTTGAAGGAGCAATTCCCTCGCTGCCTGACATGATTAACGCATGGAAATTTAACAAATAGAGGTATAGCATTATTTCTGAAATTCCAGCTTTGCTCAATGGCATTTCTGATGTCAGTCATTGTTAACCGTATAGAACCAGTCATCAGATGACTATAGAGCATGTGACTTTGTGTGGCAAAAACTATTACAAATCTTTGGGCTTAAATCATCTGGTGTAATGTGGAGCAATAAGATGACTTGCAACACCTGATACCTGAAGATCTGTGTGTGTATTTACTTGGTTATACATGAAAATCCATGCAGCGTGGGAGGGATTAGGAAAAAACTTTTTTTCTGAGATGTGTTTCAGTGAATACAGGATTTCTCAGGTGCATAAAAAATGACAGCTGTTTAGGAAAACATTAAGCTCAAAAGGTTACTTATAGCATTTAGAGGTAAAATATACTGATAAATGAATATTATTGAAATTGTTGTTTTAAGTTTATGCAAAATTAGAATATTTAGTATCTTTACCTAAACTTCTAGCAAGTATGTCTAATTTTACAGTCCGTACCTCCGTCCTTTGTCCAATACTTTTTGTGCAATATCTCAACCTTAAACCTTGAAATGGTGTTTGAATTGCCATTGTGACATCAGTCACATGTCGCCTACCTCTACTAGAATTAAATAAAAATTCAATATAATTTTGCCCCCTCAAAAGGACACTGCGAACTATGTAAAACATCTCTCCAGTTCCTTGTATAAATGTTTTTATATTCTGGTACTTAGTCCGTGAAAAAATGCATTACATCCATTTATTTGGCCCAAGATTCCAATCAAGAAGAGAAACAACTTGTGCACTATTATTATTTTATCACACAATCTTGCGAACATTCTTATCCAGACTGACCTCCAAATCACCTGTGGAATAATATTTATCTTCTTTTTAGGCTGACTTCTTTCCACAGTTCTTATACAAAAGGCATATGTCTGCTCCCTGCATGTTTCGGGGTTGTAGGGCTGGTGGTTCTTGGAGACAGCTTCACGACCTCCATCGCTGCTCCAGGACGCCAAGTGTTTGTGAGGAGCTCAGGCCGGCAAATCCAGAGAGGAGGAGACTATTAAAGGTATCTCTAGTAATTCTTGGAGGAACTCAGCTTATTAGAAGAAGTCAGGGTGAGGGACAGAGGTGATGGTGGTTTGTCCTATGGTCAGGAATGGTGCCAAAATGATCAGAATGGTTTGAAAAATAACAAGGTGATACAATCCGAGGCACTCCAATATGCATAGTTATTTTTTATTTCTTATTTCAACACGTTTCGACTTGCGTCTTCATCAGGGCACGTCAAGACCATACTTCCTTTCTTGTTTAGACCAGTCAGCCAATCATAGTCTTCTAACTTTTCCTTTCTACACAAGACAACCTTGTAGCTATAGGTGGCAACTCTCATCCACCATCCATCCATTGCCACTGCAGCAGAAGAAGTATCAGCCTCTTCAGCCTCTCTTTACCAACATCGGTGTCTAACCACAAGGGAGCATAGTTTACCCTATATTGTTTAAGTAACATATTGGTTTGTTCGTGAAAACTAATTCTCTGTCTATGTATGCCTTTCTGGGTGGAAATTGAATAGTGTTTTAGCAAATGTTGTATTGAGGGCAGCAGCAATTGGTTCACAACAGTAGGTTACATTGCCCTGCCCAGGCTGATGTGATATTTTGGATATTTTATTCATCTTTTTAAGACAATGTAATCCTTCATTCACCCAGGAGTGTTCTGTAGCTAATGTTTAAACTAAGTCCGTAGCCTAAATCTGCATAAACGCTGTAAAGATGTTAAAATACTGCAGAGGTTGACGGTGCTCATCTGGACTCTCTTTTTAAGGAGCTTAAGGAGGCTATGTATTGTCAGTTTCAAAATGATTTCCAGATACTAACTGATATTAAAACTATTGAAATTACCCAATCATTTGAGGAAGTATCGTCACTGCATAAATTACACAAAGAAAGAAAGTTTCCTGAATAGTTGTGGAATGGTATTGATCTATAGACCACATAATACAGTAATATGAAAACACTGTTGCAAATTTACATAGTTTTTATAGTCTATATAGTATCAAAATCTGTATCAAGTCTGTTTCTTAGTATCGAAATAGAGTTTGAAATTTTGGTATTGCAACAAGACTAGTCAGTGGGCACTGAAATCTATGTCTTAAGTTGGTAAATCAAAATTGTCGGCATCCACTGAGTCAAGTTTCTCCCATTTTTAAATGTGAAGCTTTGGCTCCTTTGCAAAAATACATCCAAATTACAACCCCAAGTACATGTAGCGGGTTACACCAGGACGATATGCAAAGGCACCCTAAAATTACTAGTCATTAATTTAATTTTCTCTGCTGTACCGCCAAACCTTGTCAAGACATGTTCAAAATCCATTCAGAATTCCCTTGAAATTATGCATATTTCTGGTAATGATGCTGCCTGCCTAGCTTTTTAACCCATCCTTCATGACCTCAGCTGACCTCCTCTCCACCTATGGCCCCATTTACCCCATGAATTAACTTGTCTTCCGCCATGACACTCTGGCCACGATGTTGTTACGTAACCTTAAATGTGAGTTTACCACGCTGAATAGCCTCCTGCCTATGTATGCGTGTGTGCGTGGTCATCTGGATGGGGACCAAACCATTGAAAAACCTCCATTGAAAGGTTACGGGGGTAGGTGGGGGTGGGGGGTACCTCTTGTCCAAAAGTTCTAATGGCTACACTTGACATGCACGGGACAATTCCACCAGCAAAGGGTTGAAAAGGTGCTGGCTAGTTAAGACGCGCACTCGACAAAAATATAGCTCGAAACGTTTTGCGTGTATTGTATAGGCTGCGTTCACGTTCTTGAATTTGATGATGTCCTAATTTCAGATGGAGGGCAGGGGTCTCTGTGACTCTATGGAATATTCACTGTTTTTGCTAGAAATATCCAAACTTACGATCTATAAATGTTGAATGTTTGAATCTTAGAGACTGGCTCCACAAACTTGCCATATTAATCGGATGGTTCAAAGTCCTTGAACAACAGTCACAGCTTTGCAGTTGAATAATGGCACAACTTTCTGAAGCTATTGTGAAAAAATAATCTCATTTTTGCTTATTTATATTGACAGAGACGACACTGAACTTTGTGCCAGTTTTTGTTTCATGTGGATAGGCCCAGGAATTACAGAGAAATTCAAGCATAAACCAGCTCAACAACTCTGCAATCTGACAGAAAATTCCAAATCATGAATTCTATGATGATTGGTTGAATATCTTGGTAATTACTGGGCCTATCCACATGAAGCAAAAGCTGCCACAAAGTTCAACATCTTCTGTGTCAGTATGAATAAAGAACAACAAAAAAATCTTCACAATAGCCTCAGAAAGTGGCACCATTATTCCACTCTAAAGGCGGGATTGTTGTCAGTTGAAAAGACTTTAAGAGATCAATATTGCAGGTTTGTGGACCCAATCCCCAACAAATAATAATAAGGTTGGACATATCTGGATCATAAGTAAATCTCCCACCAATTGTCCACCAACTGAGATTACGACATCATCAAATTCTAGAGCGTGAATGCAACCTATTGGGAAAAGTAGATAAACTAATTAAGAGAAAGTTTGCTGTTTGAGGAGGTTTAAGTGGGGGCCAATAGCGGTGCCTGGGATATTTGAAAGCACATGCTCCACAGCCCGGGCCATGCTCTGAGAGGAATACCAAGCTGTGGGAACAAAGGAGGAGAGGAGAGTCACCCCTGCCCACCGGCCTTTCACCAAGCGCTGGCCACTCAAAGGGCAAGCACTGCTAAACCGCACAAAACAACACTTTCCGGGCTACAGATGACAAATTTGAATAAAAGTATTGTAATTGTAAAACAGGACAATAATAAAAATTTGATTGTGTAACTGACTCAAAAAAAGACTTGGCTGATGTAACTTTTCTAGTGGATGGTATGCGCTGCCTTCTTGTCTCCGTGGAGATGTTATTGCATTGTCTGGAATGTTCCACAATATGACATTGAACTTCAATCTTGTTATAAGATTTTGACGAAAGTAACAAGGATTTGTTGAAGCCTGATTGAAGTTTTATCAAAAAAAAAAAAAGAAGATTTTTAGGTCCATTTTTAGTAAGACCTAGACATAACATATACAAAATTCCCTGTGTATTTATTCATTTATTTTTTTTGTATTAAAAGCTTTTAGTCAGAATTCTCATTAAAAACTTGTCTTATAGTTGTATATTGTTGGCGAATCTTTGAGTAATTACCCCTCTTGACATCAATAATTGCTCCTCTGTGTTTTTAAAGTCCATTCATTTTAGTGCTCCAATGAGGAATGCCCGATTTCCCTTTGTGGAAGTGTCTGGGGAGGGGGAAGTCTGAGTAAGCTCTGTCTAACATTGTTGATGGTGCACCTGCTGTTTTGTTCTGAATAAGTGAAATTAGATGCCTTTAGAGAGATGAGGAATAAGTGAAGGAATTGGCAAGAAGACAGGGAGAAGAGCCAAAGACGAGCCTTATTAGTTTCACAGTGTCAAAAATGAGCAAATTTGTAACACCAAACCTAGCCAGCGCGACAGAACTCGCCAAACCTGTTTTCCTCTCTGGTAAAGGTTTTTTTTGGACAGGTACAAGAAATTTAATATTGACTTTAATGCGTTTTAATCCATGTTCTGATACTGATACCGATACTTGGGCTTTGAGTATCTGTTAATACCCGATATAAGGTGATGCCAACTGCTATAGGTCACTGGAATAATCCTTCATATATTTTCTATGAGTCTCTTTTGTCTAATTATCAAGTGCTTTGCAGTTTTATTGCATGGTGAGTGTGGCTGCTTTGGGCTAGCGCTACTTACCATCTTTTGCACAAAGATCTAATAAGAATGGATTGTAAAATAGCAACTGAATCGTATAAGTTCTGAGTTTTAAAGTGAGCTACAGTATGTCCATAGTTTTACTGAGTTCAAGTTGCAATAAATGTGTTTTTGTCCTTAATACATACACATGTGGACAAAATTGTTGGTACCCTTCGGTTAATGAAAGAAAAAC
Source organism: Periophthalmodon schlosseri (assembly GCA_000787095.1). Classification (NCBI taxonomy): domain Eukaryota; kingdom Metazoa; phylum Chordata; class Actinopteri; order Gobiiformes; family Gobiidae; genus Periophthalmodon; species Periophthalmodon schlosseri. The sequence goes on from KN483889.1 coordinate 115,699, forward strand.
TCACAGTGGTCACAGAAATAACTTGAATCTGACAAAAGTAATAATAAATAAAAATTCTATTAAATTTAACCAATGAAAGTCAGGCATTGCTTTTCAACCATGCTTCAACAGAATTATTAAAAAAATGAACTCATGAAACAGGCCTGGACAAAAATGATGGTACCCCTAGAAAAGACTGAAAATAATGTGACCAAAGGGACATGTTAATCCAAGGTGTGTCCACTAATGAGCATCACAGGTGTCTACAATCTTGTAATCAGTCAGTGGGCCTGTGTACAGGGCTACAGGGAGTCACTGTGCTGTTTGGTCCATGTTGAGTGTGGTACACACCATGTCACCAGAGGAAGCAAAGGAAAGAGTTGTCTCAGGAGATTAGAAAGAAAATTATAGACAAGCATGTTAAAGGTAAAGGCTAGAAGACCATGTCCAAGCAGCTTGTTGTTCCTGTGACTACAGTTGCACATATTATTCAGAAAATTAAGATCCATGGGACTGTAGCCAACCTCCCTGGACATGGCCACAGGAGGAAAATTGATGACAAATCAAAGAGACGGATAATACGAATGGTAACAAAAGAGCCCAGAAAAACTTCTAAAGAGATTAAAGGTGAACTTCAAGCTCAAGGAACATTAGTGTCAGATCACGCCATCCGTCATTGTTTGAGCCAAAGTGGACTTAATGGGAGACGACCAAGGAGGACACCATTGTTGAAAACAAATCATAAAAAAGCCAGATTGGAATTTGCCAAACTACATGTTGACAAGCCCCAAAGCTTCTGGGAGAATGTCCTATGGACAGATGAGACAAAAAATTTAACTTTTTGCCAAAGCACATCAGCTCTATGTTCAGATGGAAAAATGAAGCATATCAAGAAAAGAACACTGTCCCTACTGTGAAACATGGAGGAGGCTCTGTTATGTTCTGGGGCTGCTTTGCTGCGTCTGGCACAGGGTGTCTTGAATCTGTGCAGGGTACAATGAAATCTCAAGACTATCAAGGGATTCTAGAGAGAAATGTGATGGCCAGTGTCAGAACGCTTGGTCTCAGTCGCAGGTCATGGGTCTTGCAACAGGACAATGACCTAAAACACCCAAGAGGCTAAGAGGAAAACACTGGACTATTCTAAAGTGGCCTTCTATGAGCCCTGACCTAAATCCTATTGAGCATCTTTGGAGCAGTTTGCTCAGGAGGAGTGGGTCAAAATACCTGCTGAGAGGTGCAGAAGTCTCATCGACAGTTACAGGAATCGTTTGATTGCAGTGATTGCCTCAAAAGGTTGTGCAACAAAATATTAAGGGTACCATCATTTTTGTCCAGGCCTGTTTCATGAGGTTTTTTTTTTGTTTTTTTAAATAATTCTGTTGAAGCATGGTTGAAAAGCAATGTCTGACTTTCATTGGTTAAATTTCATATTCAAGATTCAAGTTATTTCTGTGACCATTGCCTTTTTCTTTCATTAACCGAAGGGTACCAACAATTTTGTCCACGTGTGTATGTTTGAGTAATCCTGTATACTCCTATTTTCGGCTTCAGTGTTTTCACCTCCTCCCCATCACTTCACAAAGTCCTACATTTAATTGCAATTGGCTCTGTGTACAACTAGGCATGGGACGATATTGAAATTTGGTGTCATGATATAATGGCGTCGTGGCCAGAATAACTGTAATTAACGATAATATCACAATAACGATTAAAGTTGCTGCCAGTTAAAAAATTGTATGAATATGAATAATTATAATTTTATGTTGTTTTAGATCAATATTGCAAAGAACAATCAACAAAAAATGTAAAATAACGAATTACTCAGCTATGCAAAACAGCTATTCGATACAGCTGTCACCCGTTAATAATATATGTTCCTATATTACTAAAGGCAATTTCTGCTCTCCTCACTGTTGCATTTCAAGTTTGTCACAAAATGTGCTGTCCTCAACATAACTCAGTCAGCTGGTTGCCAAATAAAGTCACAGAACATGCACATTCACCTGTCAATCAAAGGCAACAGAGGTCACGATGTTATGACTGATAAGCTCTTAAGTAACTGCTCTTGAATGCACCACAGAACAGAACAAAACGCATTTCAGTTTCAGTTAATGACAGAATTTTGCAACGTATATCTCAGTCTCTTTTGGCTCTGCTTTCTTCTGATGCCTATTGTATTTTTATTTATTTCAGAACAGACCTTGAAGGAAGCATATGATTTTAAATTCCATAAACATGACCTCACTGTGTCCCCAGAAACAAGGTAAACATGTTCAAATCAAATATAGCTTTTACTTGTAACAGTTGTAATGTTGTTTTGTTCTTAGCTACAAAAACATTGCTCATGTTATAAGTTTGTGCTCTGGTTCTCATGACGGTTATCCAATCAGAACGCAGAGTGAGTTTACATACACACCTGCACATGTTTTTAATATTTTATATGGACTTATGTGCTTGTATTTCTTTTCTTTTTTGCGTGTATTGTATTTTAAACACACCCAAAAAAAAAAAAAAAAAGTCTGGGTGCCCTCACTGGAAGAAAAAGTTTTTTTATTTATTTTTTTCATTTGGATTGCCAGTTACAATACTGAAATCCAGTTGGTTTAAACCTAAAAGGACTCTCACTGATCTGAATTGTCACTACCTAAACCCCAGCATCTGCAGCCAATCATAATCAGTGCTAGTGCAGCCTCTGCAGCTCAGTGAGTGAATTCTGGAAGTTCTGAGTTTTCACATGAGCCATGGCTTGTTCATATACTGAGAAAAACTTGTATGTGTCCTCTATCTGCAGGTTAAGGCTCTGGCTTAGTAGTGATTTGTATTACCTTAAAACAACAAAAAACTTCAAGACTGCCGGCTACGTACAGTTCCTTTCAATTCATGATGCATTGAAAGATGCATTTCATAATCACTTAGCAAAAAGATTACCAAACTAAACAATACACAATACGTTTTAATACAAATAACAATGTGTAATCCTCATTGATACATTAAAGATGACTATTGTATGCTCGTTATTGCAACCTTTCAAAACTGGTTGAAGAAAAGTTGGTAACACTTATAGTAATTGCACTTTAATTAGGCTTAATAAAGCATGAACAAATAGTTTATTAAGATGGATTCAGGTTTAAGTACTTAACTTAATACCCTAACTCCTTAATTAAAAGGTGCTGTACCTGTTTGTTTTGTTTTTTTTTAATCTTAAAATGGTGAAAAATAGAACTAGTCCATTTTAACTAGTTCCTTTGTCTAAAGTTATAAACTCTTTGCGGTGAATAATTAGGATGCTTGGAAGGCACAAGGTGAAGGTGTGCAACTTTCAGAGAGAACAGTGGAGTTTGAAAATAGTATGCTAGTAGTTGTTAGCATTAATGTCACGGCCAAACTATAAAATGCTTTATAATTAGATGCAGACAGGACACAGCTGACTTATTTTGACCTGCTTATGCAATACATTTTTTTCTTTATGAATGAAGTCTTTATTAAGATGTTGTTTTGCTGAAAAGTTTATTTAGACAAAAAAAAATCGATCATCTGCAACATTTACAATCAGTACCCAAATTGCTAACAGAACTTTGTTTACATAAAACTAACTGTGTTGCAAACGCTTTTAGTGTCTGACTCTTTCTGATGCAGAAATTCAAACTATGTTGCGCTAAACGTGTCACTCGGCCGGATAATTGGACCAGCATGGCCGTGAACCAGATTTCTAATTGTGCACATTACCATTCTCTCCCCATAAACCCGCCACGCTAGATTTATTATATTAGCATTGTGATCCCACGTTTTCATTATGCTAGCCACTCCCATCCAGCTGCTATATGACTCATAATGTGTCTTGTGTCAGGGGCGCGATTAAAACCTCACTTCATTTTATTCATTATCATTTTGGTGACATCGCCATTCTTCCGCGTCCATTGAAACACAAATGCGCTATCTTTTTAGCTATCTCCCATGCTGCTAGCGACGATAAGACAGTGCGGGAGCTAGCTGTGCTGTTCACTAGCGCACAAAGGGATCATATTTACATACAGGCTTCTTTCTCTACGCTATGGGATGGAGTTTTCTTTTCAATTTTTTTTTGATTTGCGGTTAACTCCACTAAGCCGTCCGTCAGATCCAAGGCATGTAAAGCTTGTAGTTAATTACTGTAATTTATAACATTAAAAGCTTACGCGCAGCAAGTCGATGAAAAAAAGTGCGCTTTGTCAGTCAACGCTTTTGATCTCGACACGAAAAAAAATCGTGCTCTGGGATGTTGACAATAGAGTCAAGTGACAAGGGACTGTTTGTAAGACAAAAGGGAGACGATTATTTATTGGAGACACAACTATCAAAGTGACTTGAAGGAAGCCGTTTCAAAGTTTGGTTAAGACAATGTAACGGAAGCAAAAGATGGCCAACTAAACAAGCAAAGATGCCCATGAAGAGAAGTAAAGCTTTCAGAGGGACGGCACTGCAAAAGTGAACTTGAATTCAGAAAGTTTATCTTGATTTGAGTAGCTGAGTAGTCAGATTTTGGACTTGTTTTAAGCTATATTTGACGTTTAATACAGAAATAGTATAAGTACAAATCTTCTCCATAAATACTATCAGACTTCGAAACAAGTAAAAAGTTGTTCCCCTACAATAAAAGGTGCTTTATGTAAATGTTCTGCTCGTTTCCATAGTGATTTTATCGCTTTTCTTGGAATGTCCCACAGTATGGCATGCATTTACTCAATTACACGTTTTGTTTTCTGTGGCTAAAAAAAAAAACATAAAAAACATGCATTCTTATCATGGGTGCTGGACGGGGTCGCTTCTCCACAGATCTGACATGTCCAACCCAAGGCCTGCTGAAATCACCGGGTTGTCTCCACAGAAACAGATACGTTTAAAGCAATATTGTGTGCAGTGACGTCTCCATGGGGACAAGCAGGTGATGGGGGATCATAATAAGTTTATCTCTATCATTTCCACTATTAATCTACGCCGCTGATTGACTTTTGAACAGCTTGTTGTGCCATTGTTTAGCCAGAAAAGCTTTTAGTAAGAATGGGATGGCGCCAGACTAAACAACATACTTCTTATGTTGTAAATCTGTGAAACAAGGCATTGCTAAAAATAAAGACCAATACACAACAGGGCATCGTGGCTGTAAAAACGTTGAAAATTATATTACCACAAGGCAAAAATTCTGAGCAGATTTCACAGACATTTTGAAGAGCATATCTTTTAAGACTTAGTAACATGAGTGTGAACGTGTGAGACCAGACCACACTAAACAGCTTTGTTAAAATGAGGCAAGAGAAGAAATAAAACATGTCAACAAATATATTGATTTTACAAGAAAGGGATCGGCTTTGTAATGATATTTGCACGGCTTAGCATTTGATTCATTGTAGTTCTAATGTATTGTGACTATAATTACAGATGATACAGATACAGATGTCCGGCCTGGAACAAATGAATTCACTTAGTTTTTTGTTATTTATTAAGCCATATTTGGTATTCTCAATTGTGACATGAACTGGTTTGTTTTTGTAAAGTTGGGGCAAATCAGGCTGAACTATTATTTAAATTAAAAGGTACAGTACGTAAGGTTTTAGAGGTTGCGCGTCACCCGCATCATTCCGTGGACATAGAAAGTTACTTCAAAACATTCTCCATGGAGATCGATATGTTTTATGCCAAACTGTGGAAGATTATAGCTAAAAGAACAAAATTTCTATGGCAACAAACAGGAGGCGGCCGTCCTCCATGTCATGCTTTTATTTGAGTCCATTTTGGGCTAAAAGTTACATGCTCTGGCTTTAATTTTTATTTATATATTTTTAAATTGATGGTTCTACATCATAAAAGTTTTTTTTTCTGGTCTCTGGGGAGGCAATAACACACAAAAACGTGTCTTTTTTGTCTGGCTAAAGTTTGACATGACAACTAAACCGCTTCATTTGCCTTGCCTGGCTGTACATTAGTGGTGGGATGACGCCACCATAAAACCTGCTGTGAATGCATTCAAGACCTACACAGAAAAGAAAGCGAAAATGACAAGCACAAAAAGGATAATTGATGAGTAATAATGTCACATATGCATTGCTTAACATTTGATGAATTGGCAGTGGATGCTCTGGTCCCACGGCTGAAGCTTGTCGTGTCCTATTGGATCGGAGCGATGCTTTTCTGGCCTGGGCAGCTGTCATGTTGTTCTTTGACATTATGCATGCTCGATATTTGCCATGCTGTGTTCCCCTCTCTGCAGGGGTCATTTTGGGGCACAATAGAGCACTCTAGTGGGTAACAGAGCGCTCTTTGTGGCACAGGCCCTCGGGGGCCGCTAATCTCTGCCAAGGAAAACAATGGCTCGCTGCAGCACCAGGGCCCGGTGCTGTCAGGAAGGCCTCAGGTTCACACACAGCCGGCTGACAGTTAGCATGAGCAAGAGCGATGGATGCTAGCATACGAGCTCCCCGAGCAAATACAGGGCGTGTTCCCTGTCAGTGCAGAATTATCACACTTGTTACTAAGCAAATGCTGTTGTTGGTGCATCAGGCCAAAACCAACATATCAGACATAAATCAATCCAAGTGTGAAGCCAGGCGCCAAGCTGTCAGGATATGATGTAACTGGCACGGAGGAGAGGGTGGCATGCCCGGCTATCAATCAGCTTTACTCTGTGAGCAGCACTGTCGGAGCAGATTAGTAACTGCAATTACACTTTGACAAGTTGATGTAAAAACATAAATAAATATAGAAATATTTAAAGTTTTCTATTAATAGTAGTGCTGTGGGTTCAACATGTTCCTATCCGTTGGTGTGAAACCTGTTTAAACTCTGCTTAAACACGTGGTTGTGTCCTTGGGCAAGACACTTCATACAAGGCACCCAGCCCATTTCAATAAAAGTACTGGTTTTAAAGTTTAAAGTTATGGTTAACATGATTACAAGCCATATAGAGCTGTTTTGTATATATTTCCAGAATTTTGTTTTTTTCTTATCAAGTTACATCATGGCACTTCTGTGGTTCGCTACTCCCTTGTCTTATCCACCCTTCCTGACCCATCCCTTTATATAAACTACTGACCAACCATCCTAAGAAATGTGTTGTGATCCTTGTACCCTGTATCTATTTTCCACTTGAAAATTGGCTCGTTTTGAGTATTAATCGAGCTTTGAGTAGTTCAGAATAAGTTAGCTCTAGTTTCTTGTGTGGTGTAGAATGCTAAACTGGAGTGAATAAGTTAATGAGCACATAAGTTCTAACTAATCTAGGTATTCATCTTTGCAGTAAACCTTATTTTTACAGTACAAGCTGGGTTCCTGACAGCACAAAGTTGGAAACGTGTACTGTACTACAACTACTGTACATTGTATACTATAGTCTTGTATTACCTGTAGTAGATTCTTATCTTGGTTCTCTGGAGACCTATTCAGACTCAGAAAGGCGATGTACATCACTACAGAAGCTTTTGAAGTTGAGGGGAAAACCTGTTATGTGTACTCAAGAAGGTAACAAATATACTGCAGTAATAAACATTATCTCAATAAAGTAATAAATATAAAATCATGTACCTTCTATGGTCGAATCCAAGTGAATTTAGTCAAGAAATGATGACTTAGCGAAAGCATTCTATTTCCCACAAACTTTTGACTGAAGGAGATAAATACTTCCAGTTTATGTCATGTTGAAATCTCTTCAGTATAAATCTCCAAACATGACTTACAACCAATGTCTAAATGTTTGTTCTGCTAAACACCATGGCCAAAGTTCACGGACTGCAGTAAGAACATTGAAAATCCATCAGTCAGTTTTAAATTCAAACCAATGTACAGTTTTTAAACTTTTCAGTGACAATAGAGTGTTGTTGAAGGCTAAACAAGGACAGAAGTTTGGAAATGGATACATAAAGCGGCCATTCAAGACCATATTTTTATAGTTATAAAAAATAAAATAAAAAAATTGGTAGGATCTTCATAGGTTTAATTTTGAAACGACCCGACACTTTTGGTACAAGGAAGCTTCCTAGACAGTAGACTATAAAAAGTATATGTTAATGGCAGCACCTAAATAAAATAAATAACCCTATACAGACATTTTATTGTAAAAGCAGCACCTTATGACAAAATCAGATTGCACGTTTTTTTTGCATTATTAGATTGTGTGATAGCAGTCCCCCTGCCTGGACAGACCAAAACCACACGCCACAATACTAGAGGGTCCGAAACCATATTGTTTCTTCCCGATTTCCAGTGGCCATGATTGACAGGCGGATTAACTGATCAGAAAAATGCATATTTCCCTTGTGTTAAAACAAACAGCGGCTTATGAATAAAGAACCTACAGAGGCCTGACAAACAGCGTGGATTTCTGCAGAATCAACAAAGCACTCTTATTTATCTAAGATATTTATCTAAGATAAACTAAGTTACATACTTTGTTCTTTTTAGTGGCTGTGGTTGGACCGTCCCAAACTGTAACAGTTGTTTAATGCCCTTCATGACCCTTCTGCTTTCGTACAGGATTTAGGAGGGACTGGCTGGTCAAGCAGTACTTTTCCATCTGAACAAGCAATTCCAAAGCTTTTCACACGCCCACAAAAAATGACTTTTTTGGAGCTTCCTGCCATGTTATAATGTTGTTCCCTCATCAAAGACATGCCTAAAGAGGTTTTATGCCATGCATCCTGGGATCAAACTCTTTTTACGGTTGCAGTACGATTCTGTCAGCCCACAAGCCTACGTCACCCATGCTCCTGCGGGGCATTTTTCATAAATATACAAAAGCCTAACACCACGCTCAGACTGCATCCGGTTCAGCTGCAACTCCAGGGTCAGGCCGGTTTTGTTGTGGTGTGACACTCGCATGAGGACCATTGCTCTGCTATGTTTTTGCGGTCACTGCCTTTGAAGCTGCACATGCGAGACCACGTGTAACTGTTTATTTATTAAAGGAAAAGGCTTGCGGTGGGCATCCGGAGCACCGCGGCACCTCCGCCGGCACCGCCGGCCTGCACAGCGTGCGGTCTGAGCTCCTCTCACTACGTTGAATTATACGGAAGACTTACAGCCACTGGACCAGAGCTGCACCGCATGCAGTCTGAGCCCGGGGTGAAACAAAACAATACACTACAACTTCACAAAGCTGATGTGATGTGCAAGAGGAGGGGGACCCTGCATCAAAAACAAAACTGAAACTAATTTAACATTTGAATGTGTTGTTCAGCAAATATAGAATTTCAAAATAATAAAAGGCAACCAGGTGATCTAAATATGTTACGTGTTAACAATGAATAGGCTACTTCATATAAATGTAATACTCCCTCTTTAAAAATAAAGCAGTACTAAATTCACTTCACCGCACATGGTAACAATAGACAAGTGTATCCATTGTAACAGTAGCACAAACCAAGGAAGCTACAGCACAATACTACGAGAAGTCCCATGCTTTTTGTCCGTCATAAATTATCAATCCAAAACCCGCCTCTACTTTTACACAATATCTTCCATGTCACCTCTTATGTTCACCGAAGCAACGCCCAAACGTGACAGCACAAAACAAAAAAAACATGCAATTGAAAACTCTCCCGGGTACAATAACGACATTCAGGAATTACAACTGTCCTTTGCAGCGCGTAGACTTGGACGCGCAACCCAAGCCTCGTAATCTGCCATACATGTCCCTGTTCTGTTAGTAACCTAGATGCGTTCTCCGTATTGGCTAACCACATGCGCTACAATGGCCAAACCACATGTGAGAGATAGTATCAATGAGAGCGAGTCATCAATCAGGCGACTTCAAATGGGGCTGGAAACGTGGCACGGATACGAAGGACAGGCTCCACCGCACAATATGGCTTTAAAATATGCACTTATAAAATGTTTGGGCTGACTTGTGAATGGGGCAATTGGACGCAAATTTGTGCACTGACAGATGTGACACGGCCAATGAAATTCAAGCATCTGGGAATGCGCGGAAGAACTTAAGACGGGCGGCGGTTCGAAGAGAATGCTGGGAGTTCAAAGTCGTGTCAGGAATACCAATATGGATAAAAAGAAATGTTACAGTGGCGTTATGGGATAAGCGTTCGCCCATGGACCAGAAGGTAGCAATTTCAAATTAGGGTTTTCAGGAGTATCAAAAATCAGATACTAATCCATAATCCTAAAACTAGTGTCGACACTAGATACTCATTTGAGCAGGTGTTGATACTAAAAAAGTCACATTCACAGGACAGAGATGAACCTTTCCGGAATAGTTTTAGAATGATCTTGAGCTGTATCAGAACAAGTATAAGACACATAGACTAGTACACGCCCATGGACCACTGTGGAACCTACCTGGACGACTGAGGAATTACACAGATATAAGGCCACATGGTAATCTATAAGAAAGTACTACAATTTAATGTTGAAAATGACATTCTATTGTCTAAATAAAGAGTGTATTTTATTACCATCGCGGTATTGGAATCAGTATTGAGTTTTGAGTCTATTCCTTAGTATCGAAATCAAGTTTGGAGTTGTTAGTATCGTGACAACGCTATTTTAAATTTGATCAAGCACATACTGTTCACATGCTCAATTCATAGCCCCATTATATTTAAGGAGACATATTATGCTAAATCAAGTTTTTATGAGCTATTAACCATTTTATAAGTCAGTTGTATTTTGACTGAGTCAGGCATGTTTGAGTAATCCGGTTTTGTACTGCATTTGAGACTTGAGGGCTTAAAGGGGACATAATTATGCAAATTTGCTTTTACGAGGTTTTAGCCATGTTATAATAGAATAAATGGTTCCCCCTTTCCCCGCCCACTTCTCTGAAGTTAAGTTTATTTATTCAAATTATTTGGACTCTGGGTCATACATGCAAGGTTCAGAAATGTTGTGTAGACATTTTTCAACAATAAAAACCTATAAATCAAAATCCACTGCTTGCTATGGTAAAATGCAACTGTGAAGAGGCAAGACTTATCAATTCAGTACTTTTTAACAGGAAGTCAAAGCCATTTTAGGTTAGACTGATCTACGTATATAATAGTTTATGTTATTAAAAGGAGGCACATGTTTTTTCATACTGGTACTCAGTAATAAAGTTAATTGTGAAGAAGGGCATCCTACATAAAAATGCACATCACCATGCAACGGTTTTGCTGTGGCAACTGCTGATGATAAAAGGAGCAGTGGAATTACAAGAAAAACATTCAAACATTCCCATTTACTGTATATTCCATAATGTATCCCATACATACATTACACGCTAACATCGCTAACATCAAGACGTTTTCTGTGTAATCATGACCAGATGCCTAACCACAGAACCACTTCACTGTACCAAAACATGAGTAAATTAAAGCCTTCATAGGTTCACCGTGATTTAGTGTCATTTAGTGCACTTACGCAATGGACTTTAGACATACAGTAGGTCTACAAGTTTCCATGCGCTGGCTTGGCTGACTGCTTTGCCGTGATTGGATGACATGTGCAATAGCAAGCCACTTGTGACACAACATGATGCATAAATCTATGGATACACCTGGGAAACTGTTCAGTTCGCAGGCCAAGAGCAGTCCTAAGTGGAATTGGGTTTGGCTTATGGACGTGCTGCAATTTGTCTATGGAAATAAAATACTTCCAGTTTCCAGGATGTACAATATAATTTTGAATAGTTTTGCTTGTATGTATTCTCCATGCATTTATTCCTTTAACATCCCACTCTTTTCCATATAGCTTAGTGTTAACTGTACGCTAGCAACTGGTTCCACATTACCAGGGCTGCACGTGGAACGTTGGTATGTGCTAAGGTGAGGTTTAAACCCCCAACCCTCCAGTCGCTGGGCACACACTTGACTCACAACCTGCATCAAGTCAATGTCTTGGTTTTGTAGTTTCTATATATATATATGGGGCGACAGTAGCTCAGTTCGTAGAGCGTTTGTCCACTGATCCGAAGGTTGACGTTTCAAATCCCGCTCTCAACATAAACATCATTGGTAGAGTGGTCAAATCCACAGACCCACAAGTTGGCGGTGCGATTCCAGCTCCCACAGATGAGCACTGTCGTGTCCGCGTACACTGGTGTATGAATGCGTCGTGTCCGTGTACACTGGTGTATGAATGTGTGTGTGTGTGGGTGAGTGGTTCCTTGATGTAAAGTGCTTTGAGTGCCTTGAAGGTGGAAAAGCGCTGTATAAAAATGTGACCATTTACCATACATCAGGAACCATAGACAAGAGGGTTTTTATACATTTTGACAGTTGATATGAAAACCCAGTATTTAGTGCTTTCACTGTTTAAATTTAGGAGGAAATATTGCTTGTTATAACCACTATTTACCTTTTCAAGCCTGTAGTATTGTCTTATAGGACATTGGGTAACTGCTTGTTTTGCCCATTGTGGTGGCTCTGGGCATCTGGTATTAAAAATGAGTAAACTGGTGGCGAACAATTGTCTAGTGGTTTAAACTACATCGGTGTATGCTAGGCTCTGCGCTAGCCTCCGCATGAGATCAATTCCTGATAATGGCAATTTAATGAATGTTGGCCCCACTCTTCACCCCCATTATCTGCTTAAAATGCCCTGTCCAAATAAACCTTCGAGGAATAAAATCTAAACAAAAAATAAATACGTAAACTGTAAAATTATGTTTTTACCCTTGTAATTTCTGTTCTGGTAATAGGTCTTTTTGTGTTTCAGAATCTAAAATGTTTTGAACATATTTACAGCAAATAAATAGAACATGTTCTTACAACTGAATAAAACATTAAAATAATTATATTTCCTTGTTTGGTCTGGGTTTTATCTCATGCATCCACAGGCATTGAATGGAGGTCATTGTTCAACGCATGTACAGATGTCTGGAGCACATTTATCCAGTTTGTGACTGGTGACTTTAATGTGGAACCAAAGTCTTCGATCTCAAGTTCCACTCTCAAGTCAAACACTGTGGCCCATTAGCAAGTTAGCAACACACTATGCTAATCTTAGCTTGGTCTGATTGGCGTCTCACACTATACAGTACAGAGGAACTAAAGGACACATCTGTTTCTTCTACATGACTTGTATGGTAATAGTTCAGGTTCCCAGCTAGACATGGAAACGTTTTTTGTCTTCTTTTTGCTTGAACTTGAACCGGAGTGTCCATATTGTGGTTTGAACCTTTCTTTGACAGTCTGCTTAGATTTGATGCGCCTTGTTCTGATAAATATGATTGACGATCTATTGTGCTATCCTTTCGATGTTTATTGACTTTGTATTGGGAGATAACATCTGCTCATCATTTATGTCCTTTAGAAAATATGCCAATGTACTAAAATTCTACGACTCCTCAACCAGTACACACATCAAAAGGAAATACACAATGAATATGAGCCATTGAGAAACAAAATTATGCATTGTTCAAATTATCACTTCCCTGAATTGGACTTGCTATTGGTCTTCACACTACTGTGTTTATTGTTGCATCACAGACAATTTTTGATGAATATATGTACTGATTTTTTTCCAAAGTATACAGTTAGCAATAGCATAATACTTTTGGAGTTTTACAATAAGTTTACATTAGCAACTGGATTCAATGTGGCGGCCAGAGGCATTTTAATCACGTGTCTGGCAAAGGGCGATTAAAGGCTCTGTACCCATTGTTTCTCATGTATCTGAGCAAATTCTGTCTTGCCCTAGTACAGATATATTGTACAAGGAGCTCTTGAGGTCAAAATATGTCTGCCGCATGCTGTCTACATTATAAAGCAATGTTTAAAAGTGTCATCTTAAAATGTGAAAAACAGAACTAGTTCATTTGCAGTGGTCCAAAGTTGTTCGTCACTTTCCTTTTGCTTTATAGTTAGATGTAAAGTTCGCTAAGATCTTTAAATTTGATTAGTGTATCCTTTTGTGACAGGAATATTTTTTGTCCATTCTGCTTCCCTGTGGACATTTTATAAAACGTAGACATTGTCACACTGCTGTATGTTGCCTGTAACTGTTTTCCTTTCTCAGCGCTATTGACATATTACACTCAAGGTGTTCGATAGCCTTATATATCAAATGAATCAACTTTAATTTTGCATTCAGTTGGTTACGTACATTTTGTGCAGAAAAATATATAAGTGTTACCGCACACTGTAACTTTGTGGAGATGGTACGTCGCCTGAATGATCCATGGAAAAAGAAAGTTAAAACCATACTTTGGAATATTCTCCATGGAGAGCAGGAGTAGAACTTCACCAGGCCAAAGCAGAGTCAAGTTTTGTGGACGTCAGTGCAATAAAACCATCTAAAATGAAAAAACATTGTTTTATTTTAGTCTTATTTGGCTAAAAAGTTACACAGTGAAAAAAAAATTGACAAGCAGGGTCGTGACATGAATTTGTGGTATCCATTCAAGATTTTGTTTCTATTTTTACGTTCTAAACTATTTGTTGTAAAAGCTTAACATTCCTTGCAAAAGATGGACTTTCTTTGTCTCTCGAGCCCATACTACTTTGTGAACCCCCTTTCCACGTTCACGTACAGGATTCACCTTATTCCGGTATTTACGCGTAGTGATGATGGACGATCTGTTGTACCATCCTTTTGAATCTTTTGTTTGGACATTTTCGCTGCATGGAGGACAAACACCAGCTTGAAAGACACGACCTGAAATAGTCCCATTTTGCTGAACACTCAAATATCACTTAGCAGCCTTTTGATGATCGCACTAAACTAACAGCGTCCGATTAGTGGATTCAGGTGCACTAATTCAAGCGTAGAACAATGAGGGTGCTCGGGCAGAGAATGGACGCCGATCTTCAAAGAAAGTTCAGCAAGTTTTGATTTCTTAGTTTGTCACAACATGGGGGAGGCCCAACGTGAAGACTCCCAGCTGGATTTGACGACACGTTGAATCAACACAAAACCCGCAAAGGAGAGGATGAAAGGACGCATAATCCCTTCCATTGACAACGCATACAAGCGGCTAAAGTGTGGGTAATGGGGGTAGGTTATTATGGTGGGCCCCCAAGAAGCAAGAAGTTCTTAAAGGTTGAACATCAAGAGGTATCCATTTGCAGATCAGAACTAATGCTGGTTTGGGCAGTGTACATCACGGGTTAAAAGGGCCAAGGCGGGACAAAGTGGCAAAACAACTCACCGTGACGTAAGTTATTTCAGGAAAGCACTTTTTGTGTCTTCCGTGATGTGTGCGCTCTGCCTGAAGTTAGGATCAACACTGGAAGATAAAAGACGTGCAGATGCTAGCTACAAAGGAAAACGGGGATTAGCGGTTATGTATGAGCACTTAAAGTAGTTTTTTTTTGTTAAATGAAAATTCAGCGCAGATGTGAAATAAGTAGGTTTATGTTGTACAAAGCTGACAATATTTTGTAGTTGCCAAAAAGCACGATATAGCGGAATATGGGGTATATTCAATTGTTGATCACGTTGGGAGATAACTAAATACATGTACCAAAAATACACATTCAGAATTCAGACTCATTCAGACATATTCAGACTGTATTCTCATATAGTTATTCTTTCATCTGGTGATACTCAGAATACAATTACTTTTCAAATATCAAAGAAATACATTGCAGTACTATTATCAAATTATGCAGTATTAGTGACAACTAAAATCCACAGTTCTCATGCATGTGATTTTTCCGTCTCTAATCAGTGAGAATAATTGCATAACAAACATTTCAACAAATTAAGTATGCATTGTTTTATAGTGTAAATTCAGGGTTAAAACAACTTTAAGTGAAAGTGTTCAGAATACAGTACTCTGATTAGACCATGTTACGGAAAGCAGTTACTCAGTACAAGTGTAACTAAATACATGTTCAAAGTATTCTTCTCGACGCTATTTACTCCATTCGCCCATTTTGTTGTCTGTCCTTAAGGCTACAGTATGTAACTTTTTTGCCAAAAAAGGCAAAAATAAAAGCACGTTTTTTCACTATTACAACAAAAAATATGTCCTTCCTGTGAGTTGGCTTGCATTTTCAAAACCTGACTCTTATTTGGCCTCCTCCTTTTATATATTTATATATATATTATTCTTATTGCAATATACATACCACTACTTTCAAGTGTTATAGACTGTTATACACAGTGGGCTAGGCAAGCTCATAGACTGTATATATGAATGGAAATAGCTAACGTGCTAGCTGCCACGTTCCACATAGGCTCCATCGACTTTGGCTCCAATTCACTTTACACTGAAGAATTGTCACCCCTCTCTAACTGCTGCAGTGAGCCCCGTCATTTTGGTCTTAAAATGTTTCAGGCACCTTCTTTCCTCGAGACCACTCCCGCTAGTGTTAGCAAAAGGTTTGATTGACAGTGTTGCTAAGCGCCCACTCCGTGCTAAACCAGCGGTGCGGGTGGGAAGGGGCGTTACTTTCAACAGCCTCGCTCCAGATTGGCTCTATGGTTGCTAAGATACTCGTGGTCGAAATTCCAAATATGGAACTCAGCTCCAAATTCGCCCCTATAACCGCTAGCCTTGATGAGCTTCATATGGCTAGAGCCGAACGCTGTGGGTGACATCACAGTCCCTTAGTCCACTTCTTTATACAGTCTATGGAAAAGCTAGACAATTACAGTGCCCCATAAGATTATACTACATTGACCACATTGAGCAACATTTCCTCTTTAATGTAAACTTTCAGGATTGAAGTTTAGTGCCAGAACGACTTGATATGTTCAGTCAGGGTTTGAACTAGCAACAGTCTGGTTTGAACGCAAACACTCCACTAAACCACTGCCTCCTCAACTCACCGCACAATAAAACATTTTGTGGGAACATGTGGAAAAGCTAATGGTTCACACCTTACTTTAACAGGCCACTTGAGCTCTGCATTTCCATTTTAATGCCGCATCCACACCAGGTCAGCACCGCCAGTCCAGCGACCATTTATTAAACCCCAGGATTTATAGAAAGTGGGGCCCATTTTTGACCTTTCTCACGATGCCTCCCACACGCTTCGTAACTCCCACCGTGTAATGACATGACACACTTCGACGCACCTCAGACCCTTCCTCTCCACGTCTGCGTTCATTCACAAAGCCCCCGGGAGGAACCAGGTCTCCTCACATAACCGCTGTCCGGCCAAGGTGCAGGTGTAGGGGGCGGAATGACATCACGTAGCGGCCCCCCTCTTCTCCACACCTGCACCCATGTCCTGAATAAGATCACCGCGTAACTCATTTGTAACTCTTTAACGTAGCGCGGTGCTTGTAAAACGTTGCTTAAGGAAACAGCTGTCACAATACTCAACCAACACTTCTGGGAATCCGTCGGAACCATGAGGTGTGCATTGCTTTTGGCTGTATATGAATGTACAAGTCGGAATATTTGTCCAACGATTTTGCAGCGGTTTTCCTCTCTGCGCACTTGTGAAAACATGGCTGTCAGCGTCAATAAAAAAGTAGGATTAATGGTTTTAAATGTGTTGTTTTTTGTACATGAGATTTGCCAGAGATGCCAAACTGTAAAAAGGTAATGGTGCCAAGTCAAAAGAACACATTAGGCACTGTTGACTTTGGTGTTTCTCAAAATAATGTTCAAAGATGGTCGCCATTTGAAGTAACGCAAAAGAAAAAGAAATAGAAAAAAGAAGATCAAAGGGTGTTATTTTTGTAATAAATTTGAGAGAACGGCACTGCCCATTCATCCTCAGCGGGGTTTGTGCCTTAGCCTGGGGTAGTAAAATAATATTCTTTTCAGATATAGCGGCGCAATCCATCTTAACCAAACATGAGAAACACACGTAACTTGTTACTGACATAGGACAATGATGTAATTAATATATTATAGCCCAACTCTAATAATAATGCATTTGAATTATATCGCCCTCAAGCACTTGCATTATTCTTCTCTACTCAGTGGTGGTAAGTTAATATTGTAGACAGTTGCCTGGGGTAGACCACCACTCTCCATCATTGGCCCCCCCCAACTACCACCAATCACACACTGACACGCCACATGTATATTAGGCAAGCTGAGTGGCCCCCACAGTGTCACCTGGCAGGCTCAACCCTGCTTAGCTTCTGGGCAACACAATTTTATTCACTCTAGGCATCCAGGTGACAGCATAAAGGCAGCTTTATCAGCAGTCAGTGCAATAGCTTATAAAGCATGATTCATTCATGACCCAAAGCACATATCTACTTTAGTCAAACTGCCTTTGAATGCACATAACATACTTTTGAGGACAAAATACAGGCAGCAAACTATGCTAAATGCACATTGCACAACAGGACAAAATTGGCTGCCAGAATATATAATTTTCTGGCCTTAGCTTACTGAAGCTCAGAGACGGGTAGTAAAAGTAAAAGTACAAAGGAGTTTGTCTGACAAAGTCTGATATACACAATTATATAACAATAATAAGAAATTGACGTAAATGTAGTTGAGTAAATGTAATTAAGTACTCCCCATCTCTGCTGAAGCATCTCGTGCAGCCTTGCTGACAAACAACTTGTTCGCAACACACAAGGAAGTAGAGACACAGGAAGCTAATCAGAGCTGTTTTTCTCTCAGAATTTCCCAAATCACTGCCAATCAGCTATGTTTTACATTCAAGCATTCATTTGCAATCAGTCTTTTGATTTACCATAACAAACCAACATCTTGTTCTACCAAAGAACAATGAGGTACCTATATTACCCACGTCTGATTCATGGCGGTGGTTTGTCAAGATCACAGAGGTTCTTGCTATTTGAACAAAAGCTAGTGTTACAACCTGTGTATTCTTTCATCACCTGCTATAATAAGCGTCAGCGCTGTTCTTTGGGGTTGGCTAGCAAGTCGTAGCACGTAGCACTTTAATGTTTTAGAAGCACAGATGCCTGGTACACTATACCATAGATTACAGTTGTTTCTACCATCATAAATTGTGCAGATGTTAGCGTGGATGAGTATACGCTTGGGCCTGAGAGTTAGCGGGTAATGGGAGAGGAGAGAGACAGGGGAGGGGTCGCAAACAGGAAACGGCCATCAAACCGTTTGCTCAAAGTTTGTTTAAATCCACATATCCGCCGGCATTAGCTTGTTCAGAACCCACTGTGCCACTAAACAGGGTCTTGGGGTGGTGAAGTCACAGTCTCACATGGGAAATCAAACCTCATGAGATGAAGGAATCTGATACCAAAAGTACCAACAGTGAGGAAGGGATTCATTCTAGGCTGTACAAAACTAATAGAAGGGAACAGTAGAGAAAGCATTTGAGTAACTGTTGAAAGATAGAATTTTAAGCAACGCAGATTATTACTTAATTTGAGAAATATTAGGTAGAGTTATAAGCATACACTTGTTTATTGTTGAAGACCTATTCATATTGATCTAGATTCTTAGGCAGTGGCTACTTTTACATGAACACCGTGAAATCTGTTCATTATCTGATTTCTGGAGATAATCCTGTACCACGAAATCGCATGTGAGTACCATATTTTCCGGACTATAAGTCGCACTTTTTTTTCATAGTTTGGCCGGGGTTGTGACTTATATTCAGATGTGATTTATATGTGAAATATGTTTTTTTCTTCATTATGCATTTTTTGGCTGTTGCGACTTATACTCCGAAAAATACGGTAACTGGATTTCTTTTAAGTTGTTCGCCCCTGTTTAAGCATTAACTTAGCAAAAGGACAAATTAATATAGCCAAGAAGAAAAAATGTAAATTACTGAAAATGTATAGGTTTTTTTTAAGGTTTTAATGATTACTCCAGCTAACTGATCAGCTCTAGGCATGTAAATATAGCCACTGTCGGCTCTAAGCCCTGGGACATCCTCTACGTTATTTTGATTGTCTGCCTTTATTGGAGCTGTTACGCTATAGAAATTAGCAAAACTATTGGACTGCAAAGTTACTACGACTACGACGATAGTGATGGTCCTTTTCTGGCGCAACCAACCAAATTATTGTGACGAAAGAACTGGTATTTATTGTTGACGGAACGTAACTAAGTACAAAAGTAAAAGTACTGTACTTTTAAAACAATTTTTAGGTAGATGTTCTACTTTAAATTTTACAGTGTATACTTATTACTTCACAATTGAGGGCGGGTGTCTATACTTTTACTTTTCAGTCCCTCTGTGGAGTACAAAGTATTTTTTTTTAATGGTGTGAGGTAGCTTAGGTGTTTGAGCATGTTCAAATCTGCCTTAAATAAAAATTACAAGAAAAAATATTAAATCAATTGTTTCTGTGGAACAAAAGTCAGCACAGTTCTTCATGAAGATGCTTTGAATTTAATCTGTGACATACTTTAACTTTTTCAGAAGGCCATTTCTAAACAGGTACTTCAATACTTTTACTTACACACGTGGACAAAATTGTTGGTACCCTTCGGTTAAAGAAAGAAAAACTCAGTGGTCCCGGAAATAACTTGAATCTGACAAAAGTAATAAAAATTCTATGAAATTTAACCAATTAAAGTCAGACATTGCTTTTCAACCATGCTTCAACAGAATTATATAAAAAAAAAAATAATAAACTCATGAAACAGGCCTGG
>KN483890.1:8120-23489 GCA_000787095.1 Periophthalmodon schlosseri
CTGCTGCTACTGCTACTACTACTATTACAACTGCAACTGCTACTCCTACTGCTACTCCTGCTACTACCACCACCACTACCAGTACTACCACAACCACTACTAACACTGCTACCACTGCTAATAGTACTGCCACTACTCACGGTACTAATACTGCTAATACTTCATGGTACTACTATTAATACAACTACTACTCATAGTACCACTACTATTACCACTAATGGTGATATATGAGGTATTTTATGACATTTTTGAGAAGGGCAAACGTTGAAAGTGATTATTATTTGATTCCCGTGTGTAGAGCGCTTAAAAAAATGCACTGGATTAAAATCCTTTAAAGGGAAACAGAACCACCTTCAATGCAATTATATTTAATAGCGCTATAGAATATACCTATATAAAGTAGACTTTTATACCGGCTACTGGGTAAGATAATGAAGAGACAGGCAATGAATACATATAAGAACAAATACAATGGCTCAGCGTAGGAGGGCACTGATTTGAAGTGCAGTGCCGTAGGGGGCTGCAGTTCTCAAGTGCTTAAGCTTGAATAGTAAACACAAATAAATACGTTGACACACACATACTGTACCTATTCACAAGATGTAGACATGGTTTTAAGGTATAGATAAGAGAAGCTGAGATCAAGCCTGTTCTGGGTGGCACAGGCTGCAGAAACGGTGGAAAAACATCACACGTGTACACACATCCCCCATATTGGATGTTACAGGATTAACTATGTGGAACTAAAGCAGAGATAGAGAGGGAAAGCGGCTGTTTGGTGAGATACGTTTTACATAAAGTGCTGTGCAGAAATCTTAGGTGTGTGGTTTGAAAATGTCTTCAAAAAAGGACAAAACACAGCAAAAATTATTAACCACTACCACTACTACTACCACCACTACCACTACTACTACCACTACTACTACTACTACTACAACTACTACTATTGCCACTATCTATCGCCCACAAACTATTACACAACTACTAAAACTACTATAACTACTACTGCAATATCTACAACTACTACACAACTACTACACAACTAACTAACTACAACTACTACAGAACTAACATTTCTACAACTACCACTACTGTGTACCACCTACTGGCTATAAGACTACTACTACTACTATACTACAACAACTACTACAACTACCACTATTGCCTACCAACTACTACACAACTACTAAAACTACTATAATTACTACTGTAACAACTACAACTACTACTACAACTACCGCTACTACTACTACTATACTACTGCAACTACAATTACTACAACTACCACTATTGCCTACCAACTACTACACAACTACTAAAACTACTATAACTACTACTGCAACTAGAACGAAGGGAGCTACAACTACCTTTACTACAGCTACTGCTGCCACTACTTCCTACCACTGACTACCTACTGCCTACAAGGCTATCTACTACTACTATACTACTGCAACTACAATTACTACAACTACCACTACTGTTACTAACTATCTACTATAACTACTATAACAAGTACTGCAAGAGCTACTACCATAACAACAACTACCATTACTACAACTACTGCTACCACTACTTCCTACCACTTACCACCTACTGCCTCTTAGGCTCCCTACCACTACTATAACTCATACTAAAACTACCAATACAACTACTACAACAAAAACTACAATTACCACTACTACAACTACCACTAGAGCTACTACCACTTACTACTATGTACTATCGTCATGGTAAACATTTCAATATTAAGATCTCCAAAGGCTTAAACAAAAGTTGATATTGGTAATCTTTTGTGAACTCCTTTATTTTCTGCCAACATAATTCCAGTGCCATTTCAAATTTATTTCCGGAAGACAAGCATCTTGAGCTAATTTTCCTCCTCGCACCGTGACAACCATAATCCCTCTCCGACATTCACACAGATTAGCAGCTTTCACAAGATTTTTACATCACGCACTCCTTTCCCTCTCTCTAATATTGTACTGGGGGAAGATAAGCTGCATGCCACAACAAGAGACAATACGTGGGATGACAAATCTAGTTTCCGAGTTCAGTAATCGCTGCTTGTGGATAAATATTTGTGCAAATTCATACACCGAGGTCTACAATATGGCGGGGGTCCAAAATTCCGAAGTAGACGTGAGATAAACATGGGATTCTGTTTGGACGAGTGGGCACTTCGGCTGACGCGGTGACGAAAGTGAGACAAGAAAGAATTAGCGTGTTTATAGCTAGCGATGAGAGATGGGGTACTTTTAAGCTAACTGCTATGTTTTCTTTATGCTCCGTGTGCGACAGGAGAGCAGAGCTAAGGAATGTTTCGAGTGGGGTTCATTGGAGTGGTCAAGATTAAGCACCAAAAATTCAGACATTTTTAAGATAAAACGGAATTGTGAAAGCGGTTATTGGGAGTTCGGCTTTCATGTCTTCTGAATGTCTGTATGAAACCTTGAAAATATAGATTTGTACTTTGGGTCTTCATCACATATTTCAAGTACTGTTCTTGCATTTTAAGTTAAATAAAACGGGTAAAAAGGGCAGGACTCAAATATGAAATAATCTATAATGGAAACTAAGACCGGTTTAGCTATAAATTGCAAAACAGTGAATAGTAACCTATTAATAAACGTGCACTATGTAACTTTTCTGAAGGGTCCGCCACACTGCTCGTCTCCATGGATACGTTATTGCTGGAATGTTCCACAGTACGTCTGAGGAACTTACTTAACTTATTTCGATGGAGACAAGAAGCTAGTGCCACCAGTCCACTAACAGTAAGAATGCATGTATTTTTTTTCTGATGCCTAGAATGTTCCACTGTATGGCATTAAAATGATCCATCTCCATGGAAACAAGCCGTTGGCGCCACAGAGTATAGTTACAGGTCTGATCTATGGAGGCAAGCCTGCTCACAGAAATAATGCACGTTTTTCTGCTAAGACACCAGCAATTGAATAGATACATTAATGCCATATGGTGGAACATTTCAGGCAAAGCAATGACAGACCCTCGACCAAAAAAGTTACATAGTTAAATCATCGTGGTTGATTTGTTTTGCCTGTAAGCGTGTAGCTACAAAATGCCTAAACTTTCTGCTTGTTTTGAAGAACATAAAAATATAAATGGGGACTTTTCTGGCCTTTTGCTCTGGCGGGCACCATGGGGTTTGGAGGTCAGCGGAAAAAGGTTATCATCTCTGTGGATCTGCAGATTCCTGCCATGAAGAGCTGCCTCTGAACACTTTAGTTACCGCTCCCACACCGTCTGACCCACAGGGGGGTAGAGGAGGGAAGATAAATATTTAAGAGACTTTTTGGGGGAATATGTTTGAAACCAAATAAAAACAAACTGCTACAAACTTTGACGTAAGGAAAATAACCAAAACTGAAGGTTAGAAATGTAGGTGAATTATAACTTTTCTGGTGAAGGGTACGCCACTTGCTTGTCTCTATGGAGATGCTGTTGCTGTGCCTGTAATGTTCCGTCGTGTCGTATTTAATTATCTACCTTGGATTTATCCAATTATACGTATTTTTATTTCTTTTAAATTTGCCTGATGGGGGTTGCCTGCTTGTCTCCATGGAGATAGATGTTTAATATCATACTGCGGTAAAGGAGTAACAGCTCCACGGAGACAAGCAGGTGGTGGACCCTTCGCTAGAAAAGTTACATAGTACAACTTTAATGTTATATCATTATCATATATATGGAAAGGCAGCTGGAAGACTTTCACCAGTCATTCACCGGAACAATTATTAGCCAAAAAAGTGAACAGATTTTTATTAATTATGTAACATTTGGTAAACATGTCTGGGAGTGTATCAAAATCAATCATATGAACAAAATGGGGCAGATGTTGTGCTCTTGGAAAGCCAAAACTGCCGAAAAATCCTAATATGTGATCATAAACCAACTTGCCATTGAGTTCAACCAATACTTTTTAATTCCACACTAAAATTAAATCAGATCAAAATTGCCTATTGAAGATTCAAAGTCATAGAAATAAAAAGAAAAAACATCTAAAAAGAAATCCTTTGAATGTAGTTTTTCAGCACTTAAGATGAGTGATGAAATTCTTCAAACCCAAGTGCATATGACTTCTTTAACCTTTACTCTTGATTATAATAACCCCTAAATGTTTTACAAGATTGTCCGCTCCACCTGATTTCAACACCCAGCAAGAAGACAAAGAACAGAATTACTTTCAAAAGAATCTCATAAATTGATTGGACTTATATATGAAGTGGATGACATCAGGTTTGAAAAGTCATGCATCATCCCAGCTCAACTTTTGATTAAGGAGTGTTTCTTTTTATTTTTCAAAGTCAGATGCAAACTTGTCTCTTTGAAATTAATCCATCTGTTTGGATGCCACAACAGGTATCCTGTGATGCAATTTCTCACCATCTGAAAGGTCAAATCGTGATTCTACACATGTAGTAGACGTCTTTAGGGCAGCGCAGACTCAGATTACATTAAAGTAGACATATTAGCTTAACTGCCATGTTTAGGTCTAATTTCCCTGTTATTGTTAGTCCACAAGCCCATCTTTTACCCCTGTTGTGAGAGTCCTCAGGGTGAGCCTCGTTTTAGCGTGTTCCCTTTAAATACAAATGCGCCTTCTCTGTCCCTGAACCCCTCAAGGAAGCAGAGTGCAATGTAGAGGGCATGTCACCGCCAGGCCCCGCCCATTTGTGGTTCTTAGGTCCAGCGGAGCCGAAAGTTTACCGAAGGTAGATACAACTGAAACATTTGATTAAAAATATCAGAAATGGAAGACGGAAACATCCAGCCGTACATGGACGAATCAGAATCTGACCTGGAGCAAGAAGATGACGAAGGTGATGAACCTCCAGAACCGAGACAGCACCTGTAATGCTTAAAATACACTTTTGTGCACTCCTTGACACCACAATTACACAACTAAATGGATTTAAAGGCCAAAAAATATGATATTACATGATATGTTCACATTAAAGAACAAACTTAAAAGTAAAGTCACAAGCGGCGATGATGGCCCTCGCCACCGTGCACGCATCCCTCCCATGCACCCGCCACGTACTCTCGACCACCTCTTAATCGCGACCGCCCCTAGATCGGGACCGCCCCTGTGTGGGACTGCCTGGCATGCCATTCTCCCTTGCTGACAGCCGCCCAGGTGATGAATTGCTCTTCATCCCGTTTCCGTAGTGAAATGTGCCAATTGACTTATACTGCTGTAGCCCAGGGCATTGAACAAGCAACCTTGTGCATTATACACAAGGTTTTGTACATCATAAATACATTTAAACTACATAATTTAGTTGAATGTAGTTGTAATTTGTTTAAAAAAAAAAAAATGGATAGCTAGACACTTTATTGATCCCTAAAGAAATTCAAATGTTTAAATCCTTAAGCTTGCAGCAGTGTTCTTAAGTGTTTGTCATGACTTTGATATTACGCATATGGTAATACACTTATATTTATCTTTTGATGCTCCTGTCACGTTCACATTTTGTATTCATTATTGTACCTGCGTAAATCTGCACATGATTTTGAAAATAATAAGCCTATTTTGCATATGTATCAGTCAGATTGTTCTGGAGAGTTTCAGGACACCTTTGCATATAATGGAATCCTATACTTTAGACAGTTAATTTCCTACACGCTTTACGTCTGAGAGACCGAACTCAACAAACAAGGCTCCAAACCAGCTGTTTTTCATGTACAGTGAAACAGGTAAAGTACTACCTACATTTCTCTGCATTTTGACTAAAACAAAGACATCTGTACTAGTTTAACTGTCTGTGAAAGAGGCAGGACTTTCATGTTAATACACTTTAGAGTTTTGATGTGCAGGAAAGTTACTTGAGGTTTCAAAGGTTTCAAACATCAGCTCACTACAGTACATTTCCATAACCACACTTTCACCTCTCTGTGGGAGCATTTTTGAGGGAAAAAACTCATTTACCTGAGTCAGCTACTGTTATCATCACCAATTAAGATTAGCGCAAAATCTGGAGCTGGGTCCCTGGGCTCCTGACAGGTTGCCCCAGTGGCAGTGGTTGAAGGATGGGTCAAATGCAGCGAATGAATTTCCCTCACGAGAGATCACTAAAAGTAATACCCATCCCAGTAAAGTAACACCCATACCATATCTCATGTTAACCAACAGTTTTGTAGAAATATGCTTTAAACAGTGTTTCCCTCAGGTTTCCTCTGTGACTACAGCTGCACAGGCAAATCTTGTTTGAATAAAATTATTTAATAAATATTTTGGATTAAATATGTCACTTACTGCCATTATTTTTAATGTGTTCTTTGGCAACAATATTGTTACTTTAACATGTTTATGATATCACAACTGGAATAGCTATTTAGGTTTCATCTATAGACTTTATGGGCACAATCATTATAAGAAACACTAACTCCATCCGCCTCTATAACACTCCGAATCGATCAAACATTAAACAAGGCAAGTAGCCAAAACAAATAGTGCAAATAGGCATTTTAACAGCACTGAAGTGTCACAGATGAATGCTCCACAAAAATGAACTGTGTCTTTAAATGCAATACTTTTTTCCTTACTGCTGCAGTCTCAGTTTTATGTGAATTCAATAAGTTCTACAATACCAAAATTATTTTAGGCCAGTGGTTCTCAAGAAAATATTCGGTTTTCCGTGCATCACCAGATGAAAACCAGGCCTAATATAGAACTACAACACTGCCAAAGATCAAACCAGGGACTGGCCCAAAGCCAATAATCTGATAACTCCAGAGATCAGATAATGATCAGACATCGGATGTGCATGTAAACAGCCACTGACAGCATGATGGGTTTGCTCATATATGTTTTTGTTTTAGGTCCCACCGCCTCACCAAAGATCTGCTTCCAAAGGATGTTCTCCTGGTTGAAATGGTTCAAACTGTTTCTGCTGTGACACTGAGGAATAAGATAAGTACTCCTTTGTTCAATTTTTTCCCTTTTCTTTCCTTCTTTAATTGGCTTTAAAATAATATAGTTGCCTGTAGAAATCATTTAACTGGCTCTAAAATTCTTTGGGAATAAAAATTAAAGCCGCACGTGGCAATGATGGTCCTCGCCATCGTGCGCACGTCCATTCCATGCGACTGCCATGGACTTGTGACCACCTCTTAATCGCGATCAACCCTGAATCGCAGCCGCCCCTGAATCTTAACCGCCCCTGTACGCGACTGTGCCATTCTCCTGACAATAGCCCAGACCACTATTTGCTCTTTACCCTATTACCATAGTGAAGTGTGCCAATTGACTTATAATGGTGTGGTCTCGGGCATTGAACCAGCAACCTCGTGCATAATGCATGAGGTTCCTACGGTGTGATTGATTTTTTTTCTGACGGGAGTGACCTAAACAATGTTTGTGTTAATTTTCAATAAGTAATTTCTGTATATAGATTTGGAATGTGTTGTTGGTCTAATTGACGTTTTTGCATAAACGTCAATTAGACCAACAACACATCTTTTGCATTGCATTTTGTTATGGTGAATCCAATTAATCCCCCAGGTTTCGTGATAACTGGATAATTTTAGGCTTTTGATGTATTTTTTTGCGTGTTACACAAAAAACTTACTGAATATCTAAGAAAAATGGATAACTATTGATAATTGTCGTCACACCGTGGGCAGCACTAGACCAGTATTCAGGAAGTAATGCGGAAGAAAAAACATTTTTTGACAATTTGCGCCAATGAGCTCAGGCCATTGGAAACAACACTCTACAACACATGAATTTTGCACTTAACTAAGCAGGTTCACTCTGCCAACTTTGGTGAGTTTGTTCATGTATCATGGGTCTTTCCCTCTGTATTGTCTGTATATTGCGTGATTTGAGTGCTATTCAATTATAATGGTAGCTTTGGAGGACGCTAGAGAGAAAACTGTACAAAATAGCGCATGGGTCTGGGTATGTAATGTTCTGCAAAGTTTCACAAGTTAATGTCAATGTAATTTTCTCCCCATTGTAAACTTTGTGCACTCCTATAAGTGACAGTCTAGCATTGACCGTTGTGTTTGACATATCAACGTAATCAGTGGCAGCCAGTGAATAAGTGATTCAAATTTCAACCTGGTCAGACTAACCATGTGCGTGTAAGATTGTTAAAAATGTTTTTAGGAGTCTTTGCGCCCCTGCTGGCCAATCGTTAAACATGCCCCATATCCATAATAGATTTTTTTGCATCTTCTCAGGCATAGATTTTAATCCTCACATTTTGTACAAATATGCTTCATAGTCCATAATACTCAGGCCGAGATCAAGCATTAGTGATTCAAAGTTGAGCTCTTTAGGCCACAATGCTTGGCCGTGAGAAGTCATTAAAAAAAACAGGAAAGTAAGGTGTATTTCACTGGTATGTTGCACAAAAAATGTAAAAAAGCATTAAAAAAAAGATTACTTTTGAAAATCTATGTCTGTAAATGTGGCATGCCAAATCTGAGCTCATTTGGACCAAAAACCAAGGACTTACAAAGGCAGTAAAAGTGACGACAGAATTTCAGTCCAACATTGCCAACTTCCTGTTCATCATAGGACAGTGCTCCAATTCAACTTTAGGCTTAAGCTCTATCACTGCTCTGAATTTCATGAGCCTACTCCAGAATTTGCCTGTTCCCACTCCCAATGGGGTCCAATTTGTGAGTTGAATTGATACACGTCGGCCATTGTCGAGATGCCCATTTTATAACATTTTTTGTTAGGCCGGTCGATCCTCTACCCCAAAGTGAGACTTTTCAGCGATGTTCAGGGGGTCAAAAACGCAATTATTTTGGGGGGAAATAATCATTACTGGCTCGGGCCAATTAAAAAATACAACAAGTTAAGCTTACTATGTAGAATACTTGGGGTTCGAGTCCAGACAATTATTCCCCACTGTGAGCTTTAAGTCTTAAAGTTGTACTGTATAACTTTTCTGAGGAGGGTACACCGCCTGTCTCCATGGAGTTGTTATTGAATTGCCTAGAATATCCACATTCATTAATTTATGGCATTAACTTATCTTTCTCCATGGTGACAAGCAGCAGATGCCACCATGTCTCCAAGGTATTACATTGTAGCAATAAAACCCCAAACCAAGATAGATCAGTTTAACGCTGTACAACATGGCAACCCAATAACATCTCCACCTTCCACCTGAAACTATGTAAAGCATGTACCCCTGAATTTTAGCAGCTGACAGATACAAGTGATTTATTGGCATAGCGTTCAAAGTTGGGACATTTTGTTTACTATTGCGAGATAGGGCA
This sequence comes from Periophthalmodon schlosseri, assembly GCA_000787095.1. NCBI lineage: Eukaryota > Metazoa > Chordata > Actinopteri > Gobiiformes > Gobiidae > Periophthalmodon > Periophthalmodon schlosseri. Next base: position 17,382 of record KN483890.1, read on the forward strand.
AATGCCACGGAGCTTTAAAGCGGGCTGGTTTTATATAGAGTACCATCCACTTGTGTACTCTTTGAATAGCACAATAAAAGCTGGTCTTGTATGATAATAATTTTGATGAGCGTTGCCAGCTATAATCCTTCACAAGACAGTAGCTCATGTGGTGGCTTATTTTATAGACTTATGTGTGGCCATTTCTGCTGCACTGTTTATCTCTGCTTGTTAAAAGAGGTCTCTGGCACCACGACTTGAAGGTCTTTCTCTAAAAGGGTAAAGATAAAGGTACTAAATAGTACCAAAATGTCAAGAGATGCATAAAAATGTGCATCTTAAGAAGAAAACAAAGAAATTATGGGGGTAGGGGTGACTTTAAGCACCGGCATGGTTAGAAAACAGTTGTATTTGAAGGCCTGGTAGCCGATTTTTTCACAGGTATTTGAACTAAAATTGTCTATATACAGATATATTTTATAAACCACCGTTCAGGTCAAAATAAGTCTGCTGGGTACTGTCTGCATCTGCTTAATCTATAAAGCGCTTCACTGCCCGATAGCCAGGAAGTGCACTGTTAGCATGCTAGTTGCTGTTAGCTTTACCGTGACTGCAAAACACCTCTCTGGTCTCTGAAAGCTGCGAAAAAGTGCTTATAAACTCATCGTGGTGAATCGTTAGGTTGGACGAATGCAAACAATTTAAAACGAACTAGTTGTTTTTCACGTTTTTAAGGTGAGTAAAAATCAGTTACAGCGGCTTTACCATTCAAATGTAAACTGGATATACAATGGACTGTATTTTTATCGTAGAGCTCAAAGCATAAAGCCACTTAGGAAAGTACAGAAAGAACAAATTATCTTTATTGCATTTATTACAGTTGTGACAGATGAGGTCTCGACAGTTACCCTCAAACTCTGGTTTTCAGTTTCCTGTTTACAGGTGACATTTTGAGGACCTTTCACCATTCAAAAGATACAATATGTTTATTTAAATAATCAATTGCTATGGCAACTGTCCTAATGTTATATCGTTCTGAAACCCATGGATAGGGCCCTGTGTAGTTCACCTCAATTCCATATACGTCTCCACATTAGGAGTCGGCTAAAATACCAACTTGAAAAAAAAATATGGAATTTGAACAAATTAGCCTATTGCTTTAAAATTCATAAGGTACTAAGAGCGCTAGTTATTCTCATCGTGCCTGTTTACTCTATGGCACTGACAACACAAAGAGCTCTAGAGGTATTATATGTAAATGATGTGTCATGCATACACACACAGTATATAATAGGGGCACATACGCTGCTGTGACTAATTAAAGCTGAACAATTCCCTGTCAATACACAGCCCCTTTCAAAACATGACAACAGGGAATTCTACCTCAATGAAATGACAAGCCAACATACCAGTGGCGACAGCTGAGTATGTTATATTCTTTATAGTCTCATCATGTCTCCTCAAGGCTACTTAATTCTGATCAGTGAGTAAAATATCTGTTAATGGCCCCGTACCTGATACTGGTCACATTGGTTACATTTTTACACAGCGTTTTTCCACCTCCAAGGCACTCAAAGCGCTTTACATCCATTCACACACACACTCATACGCCAGTGTACGCAGACACTGGGAGCGAGGTGGGTTAAGTGTCTTGCACAGGGACACAACGACAGCAGTCTTCATCATTGTTTTCCCATTGTCTTGCCCCAGTACAAATATATTGTATAAGCAGCTCTTTTTTTCAGGTCAAAATATGTCTGCTGCATGTTGTCTACATCTAATTTATTGGCTGATAATCAGGAAGGACACAGTTAGCATGCTAGTGTAAACTCATTGGGCGAATAATTACGATGCTCAGAATACATAAGGTAAGTGAGGAGCCACAAACTGTTTAAAATGAACAAAAATTCTACCTATCTCGCAATAGCAAAGGTATTTATTACTTCATGTTTTTTGGTGACTTTGCCCATTTAAAAGATTTTTATTGACAATTGCTATGGCAACAGTGGCAATTTAAACCAAAGTTCTTGTCTCATGTAAAGAAACAACAGCAAAACTGTCCACTTCTTCCGTTTCCTTCTTTCCTTCCTACTACTTTTTTCGACTTCAACATAATTTTTCTTCGCTAATTGATGATCCTCAGTGTCCGTTTGATTCGCACTAGAACAATTAGATAATTTCAGAATTTCATAAAAGACGTGGTCAAGACCTTTACACGCGCCCACATCATAAATCAAACACGCCACAAAAGCCTAATCGCATTATTTCCTTATCCGTTCAGTTCACTCGCTCTATCTGACACAAACAAATAAATAACCCAAATTAAACATACGGCGCTGCCAAGAGAAATCCCACGTATTAAGTAGTTGTCCATGTAAATCATAGAACGCCCACTGCTCATCTCCAGGTGCTTGTAAAAAAGGCCTCAGCCAGGATTGAAATGTGCAATAACTTCCCGAATCGATTTGTTTGGTGGGTGAGGCCTATTCACTGGGGCCTGCCCGTGTAATGATTTACGGTTTTCAGGAGGAATTTTTCTATTCTTGCCAACAAATGACGCCGCACCCCTATCTTTCCGTGAAGCTTGATTTATCTTCCGGCGCAAACGGCCCCTGGGACATCTAGCCTGCGGGCCCATTTTAGGCTATGCCACAGGGGAGATGTGCAAAAGTGAGGATTGGGTCAGATTTTTATGCTGGTACAAGTTGGATGAATATTAATATGCCCTGCGTGGTGGAAAAAAGTGAAGGGACTGAAACGGGCTTACAGAAGAATCTGGTTTACTTACTACCGGAACTACAACAAGCTAACGTTAGCACTGATTTGATTAACGCGTGTATTTTTTTGTTTGTTTTAGAGCTACAATTCGGCAAATCGGAAAAGTCTGTACCCAACTTTGAACAAGTGAAAAACATGTTTCAGAATGAACTTTTAGCTCCGCCCAATTAGTCCCATTAAGTCTCTGTATGGGATAGTCACAGATCGTTGTTTCCTAATGGTTCTCATTTAGCGGCGTTGATCTGATTGGATAAAACTGTCCGTCTCCAGCTTTCTTCTTTATGGTTCTCTTCCAATCCTTTTAAAACGTATCACACGGCCTTTTTTTTCCACAATAGCTGCTTTTATATCCCATATGGACTAAAAATTGTTTTCCACACATCCAGGATATATTCAATTCAACTTCAAATGCCACAAATATCAGAATATTACAGACGGGCTGCTTTGAATTCTGACTAAGTTTAGCCTTTTTGTACCGCTCCTGCCTGGACGCTAAGCCATCTCCAGAGCCTTAGATTGTCCCTGCTGATACCCTGTGGTGTCAGACCCAAAAGAAAGGAACGCAGAGAGGAGAGAGAGGGAGAGAGAGAGAAAGAGAGACAGAGACAGAGACAGAGAAACGGCATTGCTTTGACTCAGCGCACAAAGGCTGCTGCAGATTTGGGGAGGGGGAGGAGGGCTTATGGCTGCACACAACACACAACAACAACAACACAAAAAGATCCTAATCCATTCTTTGGACTCTTATTCAATCTCTATTTTCTAAAATTGGAAGAAACTGTGAGGTTTGTCGGTACAAAGAATACAAACTGCTTGCACCACAGTCTGATAGTGCAGTATTTATAATGTACACACAAATCAATAGGCACACTGTATCACTGATCCGACTCTACCGTTCTGCCTGCACACTTCCCCGAGCACACACAGACAGACTAGGGCCTGCCTTTAAGCAAATTTTTCATTTTCAGTCCCTGTCGCTATGGTAACTCGGTCGCTAACAACGTCCAACTTGGGCCGCGACGTGTCTCCCGCGCTTCCTTCTAAAAGTGCCATAAACCGCATTTCTTCACTAATAGTTACCCATAGCGCGGTGGGCCATAGGGGAGTGTTTAGCGGCTAATTAGCTCACATAACAAAAGAGATGAAAAGATGACAAGAAAGAACTAAATGTGCTATTAGCCACAGGTTTCATGCACTGAGCTGGCCTTTGTAATGACCCATTAAGAAGGAAGCTTTTGAGACAGAAAAAAGTTTAAAATTGAGCTTTTCGTGTAGTTGTGAGTGTTCTCTTGTGTAATGTGATCTATAATAAACAAAAGCCAATGGAACTTGTATCTTTTAAGTCAGACTTCCTGTTCTCATTACTCAAATAAGCATGTCGTGGACTACAATTCAAAAACCCGGGATCAAATTTTTTTTTTCAAGTTTGAGACCGGTCAAATAACTCAGTTCTTTCTGTAGTTACCTTAATTTCAAACGCATAATAGTGATGCATAAACTGTAATGCATAAAATGTAATGCTGTCTATTTGAACTGATATCATCACAATACTAAAATTTAAAAGGAAAAGACTCAATACCTAACTATTTTTTTTAGAGAAAAGACTGCTTTTTTTTTACATGAAATTATAGTAGTATTTTTAATAATGCCATGTGATCTCATAATAGTTAGATAAAGGTCAAGATATTATAAAACTATCTGAGGGGCCGATGGTGCAGACTGGCTGCCTCACTCAGTCTACCCCGGGGCAGCTGTGGCTACAATAGTAGTTACCACCAGTGTGTATGGAGTCAATCATTTGAGCGTGAGTCTAATGCATTATGGTTAGGAAAGGTCATATTTCGTTTTATTTATATGATTTTTTTCAGTAACGATACTACTAATATGAAATACTACTATAATACTATACTACACTATAATAGTACTAATATGAAATACTACTATAATACTATACTACACTATAATAGTACTAATATGAAATACTACTATATTGCTATACTACATTATAATACTACTAATATGAACTGCTATACTACACTATAATACTACTAATATGAAATACTACTATAATACTACTAATATGCTACACATCTATAATACTATACTACACTATAATACTACTAATATGCTACAGAACTCTAATACTATACTACACTATAATAGTACTAATATGAAATACTACTATAAAACTATACTACACTATAAAAGTACTAATATGAAATACTACTATAATACTATACTACACTATAATACAACTAATATGAAATATCACTATAATACTATACTACACTACAATACTATTATAATAAATACTACTAATATGCTACAGAACTCTAATACTATACTACACTATAATAGTACTCATATTAAATACTACTATAATACTATACTACACTATAATACAACTAATATGAAATATCACTATAATACTATACTACACTACAATACTATTATAATACTATACTACACTACAATAGTACTAATATGAAATACTACTATAATACTATACTACACTATAATAGTACTCATATTAAATACTACTATAATACTATACTACACTATAATACTACTAATATGAAATACTACTATATTGCTATACTACATTATAATACTACTAATATGAACTGCTATACTACACTATAATACTACTAATATGAAATACTACTATAATACTACTAATATGCTACACATCTATAATACTATACTACACTATAATACTACTAATATGCTACAGAACTCTAATACTATACTACACTATAATAGTACTCATATTAAATACTACTATAATACTATACTACACTATAATACTACTAATATGCTACAAAACTATAATACTATACTACACTATAATACTACTAATATTAAATACTATAATACTACTAATATGCTATTTAACTATAATACTATACAACACTATAATGCTGCTAATAAGAGTATCTAGTTTTGAAACTAGTTTCAGTATCGATTACTATTTGCTGGACATCGATTCTTTTGACAACCCTAATAAAAGCAAAAAGGCCTTTTTTTAGCTTTAGCTTTCAAACATCTTCAATAGTCATCCTTGCAAGCCGACTTTGAAGGATTCAAAATGGCCACCAGCGTAGCCACCGAGACCGCTGGCAGAGAAGCCGAGCGACAATCAAATATTCCTGTGTTGACCGATCGATGCGGGCCCCCTCCTGACCTTCCTCATTCACATCTCAATAATGAAAGAGGAGCAGGGGTTATGAGTAACCCCCGTGTTCGATATGGGACGGGGGAGCGGAGGGTGCGGCCGTCAATATCTCGGCAAGAGGCCAGGCTCTCCCATTGGCATGCTGGAAATCATCATGGAGGATGTATAGATGGGAT
>KN483891.1:6719-17601 GCA_000787095.1 Periophthalmodon schlosseri
CGGTTTTATCTCATAGCACCGCAGCACAAGCTTGGGTACTGTCAGGCTACAACATGTGTCCAAAATGTTAGCACAGATTTGATTACTATGGAAGGAAACCATGTTGTAGCAGTGTTCCAAATGTCACATAACCGTTTTGACCTATGGGAGAGAAAGAGATCCCATTTTTTAATAAATATCTTTAGCAACTTGCAAAAAAGAAACCAATAAAAATAGTTTAATAAGCTTTTTTCCACATAAAATTAAATTAAAATGCAAAGTTTTCTTTTGCATAATACAATAAAAAATACAAATACAAAAGTACTGTGAAAAGTACTTTCCAACAAGGTATTTGGATGTTGGAGTGCCCTCTGCTGTCGGCAGCGGGAATGAACATTGAGAAAATAATTAAATAAATACAGGAAGCCGTTCTGCAACATGACTGCTATGTTAGCAGAGCCATGTGTTTGTTCTGAATACAATTTAAGTGCAGAAATGCTCAGTGCGACTCCAGTGATGGTTTATGGGCTTAAAAACTGCTCAGGAGACATTTGGTTTTCTTATATGTGACATAACTATTTGGGGAAATTTGAAACAGTGTGATTTCTGGTTCAAGGTGGCTGAGTGACTAGCACTCACGATTCACAGAAAGAACATGTAAAATCCACAGAGTGGGTGGGTTTCCTCCAAGGACTCATCATCATCACTCACCATCAACCCAAAACCTGCACAATAGGTCAAATCCTCCAGCTAAGACAGTCCTGACTAAGATTAGCTCAAGATCTGGAGATGGGTCCCACTGCTTCTGATAAGTTTAACTCAGGGCATTGAAGGACGGGTCAGTTTTTGATGAGAGGAAAACAGTATAATATGGTTCTGCCTAAATAAATAAATAATAAATCCATATGGTCTTATTAGGCCTACAGTCTTTTCATAGAGATGTCACTTTCGCTATTTTCTATGTAACTTACTTTAAATTACTTCTGTGCGTGTAAATTGACCGACTCGCAGTCCACTTTCCAATTGCCATTCACTTTTACATCACACTATAATAAAAGACCCATACTTTTTCCATAGACACTTCCCTCTCTATAATAGCATCTCAACAATTTCAAGTCCCATATTCTCTCACTTAACTTGAAAAAAAAAATCAATATGTGATTATGCTAAAGCAGTTTCCACCCCAGTTCTTTTATCCATCTGTGAGCTGCCTCCAGTCAATACCCATAGTACAATTCATGACCGGTACCTGATTTTTGTATTTTTGATGTATTTGAGCAAAACTTGTCCCAGTACAGATATATTGTATAAGCAGGTCTTTAGGTGAAAGTGAGACTCCTCTGTGCTATCTGCATCTAATTATAAAGTGTCTTTGTAGCATGCTAGTTATTTTTTTTTATCTTTCATGTGGCAGCAAAACTCCACCCTGGTCTCAGAGAGTTGGAAAAAGAGCTTATAAACTCACTGTGGTGAATAATTAGGATGCTCGGAATGCATAAGAGGAGAGAGAGAGAGAGAGAGAGAGAGAGAAAGAGAAAGAGATCCTTTATTGATTCTGAGGGAGATTCACATTTAGCTGCAGAAATATACTTCTCAGTTGCCTTTGTGTCTCAGTCAAAGGTCTCAGGACAAAAGTGTTCCTCCTCTGTGTCCTGCACAGCCAGTGTCCAGGTGGCCAGGTGAACACAACAGGAAAGTCACATTTGGTGTAAAAAGCCTGTAGCCTGGCTAGCCTCTTGCACGGTCTCCATGGAAACAGGAAAAACAAACAGCTTATTTTATACAAAACAGTCCCTTACTTGTGTCCTTTAAACTTCACATGCTGCACCTCTTAGTCGGTTAAAATAAAAAAACTAAAAGTTTCAGTGGTCCAAAGTTATTCCTCATTTACCTTATGCATTCTGAGCATCCTAATTATTCACTACGATGAGTTTATAAGCACTTTTCATAACTTTCAGAGACCAAAGCAGAGATTTACTGTGACGATAAATCTAACAACTAGCATGCTAACTGCACACTTCCTGATTTTTGGACAATAAAATGCTTTCTAATTAGACATAGCTGACTTATTTTGATCTTAAGAGCTGCTACAATATATCTATACTGGGGCAAGATAACTTTTACTTAATTACATAAAAAACAGGTACAGAACCTTTAAAATGAACTAGTTCTGTTTTTTCACATTTTTAAGACAGTAAATCAGATACAGCACTTTTAATGGACTATGTGTGTGTGTGAGTGTGTATGTACTGTAGGGCCAGCATTCCAGTTGTCCTGGGCCCAAAGGTGAAGGACAGGGTCACTCGGAGCTAGTATGGAGCTCCAGGCTACGTGAGGCCACTGCTAATGACCACTCAGGCCCATAATGGTGCCCCGACTCTGGCCTAGTGTACTCAGCCTCCTGCCACCATCTATGGGTCTCTGTCAGTGAAGTAAAAGTATAGCTAGAGGAAGCGTAGATACTCAGAGAACTCAGAAAAAAGTGTTCTTTTTGTGTAAATTGTCCCTGCGTTTTGGATGGAATTTTGTGTTCTGATGACATAGATAGAGGGATTCCTTTTTAGAGGTCAGCGTTACTCCCTGACAACTTTTTACCCTCAGTATAATTAGATGTGCTTTTCACTGAATGTAACAAAAGTTACATGTTTTGGCTTGTTCTGCTGTTGTGACACTTTGACCAATCATATTCAAATATTCCTCATGGTGTTCCGCCTTTTCCGATCACTTTCAGCGAGAGCCATTCCAGATTGAAAATGTGTAGGCCGGCAACCTAATGTGGGCCGGCGGTGTCGGGGCTTGTTTGTTGATGCCAGATGGGAGTGATGTGAGAGGAGCACACAGTGGAAGGAGCGGAGCAGCCGCAGCTGCATGTGTTAATTCCCTTGTAGCCGAAAACTTCGGAAAAGTTCTTCCAGTGCATACTGTTATGTCAAGGCACTGCTAACATCAACTAAACACTTCTATGGCCCTTTGAAAACAAAACCATCTGCACTGACGAACTGCAGCATGGGCCTTATTGTGAAAAAAAACAACGTTTTAATATGACAATGGACTAACACAAAAAAGCTGTCCTGTCAAGAGCAACAGTAGATTCAGCTGATTTTTAGGCATATGATTTTTAGGCCAATATGAGATCCCACCAACTTGCTCATTATTATTGGCAAAAAAAAAATCACCAAAATGCAGCAGAATACAGAATGTATGTGATTTTGGCTAAAATCTCTTCGGGAGGGCCTCCCAGATCCCCCGACACACCTAGGTGATGTTCATATATTTATTTATTTATTATTATTATTTTTTTAAACAAACACGCTAAAAAAGGGGGCTGCTAGATTGGTGATGGGTGGCTGCATGGCAAATGCTCCCGCTAGATTTCAAATCCCCTACTCTGCCCCTGGTGCTACATATATCATAGGTTAACTTAGTCCTAGTTTAGATCTGATTTAATCATAGTTTAGACCTGATTTAGTCCTATAATAGAACTTGTGTGGATATGATGTAACTCTTAAAGCCAAACATTTTCTTTGAACTTGGAACTTAGTGTGAAAAATGAAGACCACAGTACTAGGGCTGAAGTTAATCTGAATGGAAACAATTAGCAAATCGCAAAGGCTGCAATTTCTGAAGTAGCATAATTTCCTCCACAAACCCTGTTTGCTAACCCTGTACTTTAGATCTCTACAAACATGTTCTGAAATGTGATTCTTGTATTCGTTTGTCAGTTCATATGTCAGTCTTTTTGTCAATTCTTCTGGACGTGTTTAAAATGTGAACTTTGAACAGAAACAAAAATCAAATTGCAATGCTTGTATGCCATATGTCATATCTGATGCCAGTGTCCAAACAGGAAGTACAATTAGAAACATAAGCACAAAAAACTAAAAAAACAACAAAAAAAAAACAAAACAAAAAGAAACAAAAAGGCACTAGGCACTATATTTAGTAAAATCTTAAATAAAATTATGTTAACTATATGTCTTAGTGAAATGAATAGTCTAACCTGTTGTACACACTTTAAAACTCCATGCAGTTTCAAGCTTCTTTTTCAAATGTGTTCACCTTGCATGGAACAGCACTACTAGGCGTGGGACTAACTGCCGCCTTACTGCCCACTAATACCTGCTATTTTACAAATCCTAGAGCCACGCTGCAACAACATGGAGAAAATGTGGGCCTATTATGTATCCCTCCGCCGAAAACTGCCTTAGCACAGACAGGCCTATCATTACTGCAGAGGCCAGGCCTGAGCTCCACAGCCTCGACTCAAATGACTGATGAGAAGGTACTATTACTGGCGAAGCAGAGAGCTGGTGATGGAGCAGGTGGAGGAGCGGCCATTGGAGGGGCTGCCGGGAGAGTTATGAGCCCAGGCAAGGAGCTCCTGACAGGGGGTGGATGGATGGATGGATGGGGGAGTGGAGAAGGGTGTGGATGGTAAGATGACAAGGGAGAGATGGATAGTACTGGATAGTAGGGTGATTGTGTTAAAAATTGGGTTTAGTTTGAAATAGTGAAGAATGTTCTTATAGTGGGTAATAAGTCTGTTAGAGGACACATATTATACAAAATGTGCTTGTTTGGAGCTTTTAACAATGTTGTAATGTTGCTCCCTCATCAAACACATACCTGGAGTTGTATTTAGGCAAGGCAAGTTTGCTTGTATAGCACAATTCATACACAAAGTCAATTCAAAGTGCATTACAGAATAAGAAAGACATTAAAATCACAATACAAACAAATCAATACATAAATAATAATCATAAAATTAACATTAAAAGAGAAGAGAGCAGATCATCAAATAATAATCTAAAATTAACATTAAAAGAGAAGAGAGCAGATCATCATCAATCATATGCACAGCTAAACAAAACCGTTTTGAGTCTGGATTTAAACTTTGTCAAAGTAGAGGCCTGTCTCACGTCTTCAGAAAGACTGTTCCAGGTTTTAGCTCAAGTCTTCAATCCAGCATCATTCTCACTTGTTTCAATAATTCTGTTTACAAGGTTCTTTGCATCGGAGCCTCAGAAATCACTAAATTTTCAATTCAATTTTCCCTGGATTGTGGCATCACAGGCAGAAATTCAGCATAGTTTTTAAGTCCATAAATCATTGTGAATTGCATTCATTACTACTACATGCTTACATTAGCAAACCACTTACGTTGTTAACACAGCTAGCTTAGTTTTTATTTTTTTATTTTTTTATTTTTTTTTATGGTAATGCCCACTTTTGCCAGCAGCTGGCGTGCTAACTCCACATTCAGATGAGGGACTACAGACTGACATATCTTACCGTGCACTTTCTATATACAGAGGTTATTTTAAATTCATAGCAACTTAAGTTGCATGTTTAAAAGCCAGTAACAATACAAACAATGCATACTATGTGTTCTTTAATGTTAGGAGCATGACTGAATCTATAAAACAATAGAATAGTTAAAATCTTTATGTGTTTTATTTAGAGACTCCATAATCACTCCACATTTAGTGATGATTTGCTGCTATTGTTGTCACAGCTGCCCTAGGCCTGAATCTGATTTTTTTTAAATTTTATTAACAATCATAATTGAGTACAAAAAGTGGGCGGAGATAGGGGGAAGGTGAAAATACAAATGTTCTAAGCACTATGGGATTACAATCACAATACAACTACGTGTAATTTAATGATGAGGGAACACTATTATCATGAACATGGTTAAAAGCTCATAAAAGTCCATTGTACACATGTCCCCTTTAAAAGAGTGCATTTAATAGCCACCAGAAGCTTACCAGATCCACATTAGATCAGGTATTAGTTAGCCTTTAGCTCCAGATGCTAGTTGAACATGCTTTTTATGATCTAAAATAACACAGTGTATGGGGACTGGCTCCAGAAATCACAATGTTTCTGGACTAGCTTGATGGCGAGTGATCGTTAGCATTAGCATCAAACGCTGTGTCTACTAATTAATGCATAAATCCTCAGTAATTGGTTAAGTAAGAACACAGAGAAGGGAATCCAATATTTTTTGGCAATATCTCTCTTTCTAAAATGTCTTTTCTTGAGCCCTGTGATCATTCTGTTCATCTTCCAAATCACTACTGTTCTAATCACCATGGTCTATTTACCCACCCGCATTCTGGAAGGCCTCACAATCTCGTTAGGTTCTGTAATGCATCTTTATCAGCAGCAGAGACAACTCTTCCTGATTCCCATTGGTCTCTAGCACAGCTCTATCAATTACATGAGCTTAGATTAATGTGCGCATCTCTCATAGGAGGCCTTCAAAATCATTGTGTTTGGTGACCCAGTTTGGAGTCACTGGGCTGCTCCTTGGTTATGCCTAATGATATAATGATGCTTGTTCACTTGTTCAACCAGCAAGATAAGTAGGGATGGGCAAAACTGACAAAAATTATACTTTATTTTTTGGCATTATTTTTCATACTGATGAGATTTGGAAAATATTAAGGCATCCATCCATCCATCCCTTTTCTTCCGCTTATCCAGGGCCAGGTCTAAGCAGGGACTCCCAGACTTCCCTCACTCCAGACACGTCCTCCAGCTCCTCCAGTGGGCAAGAGCAGCGGCTCTACTCCAAGCTGCCCCCGTGTGACTGAGCTCCTCACCCTATCTCTAAGGGTGCGCCCAGGCACCCTGCAGAGGAAACCAATTTTGGCCACTTGTATCCGCGATCTTGTCCTTTCGGTCATTACCCAAAGCTCACCATAGGTGAGAGTAGGAACATAGATTGACCGGTAAATCGAAAGCTTTACTTTTCGGCTCAGCTCTTTTTTCACCACGACCACGACAGTCCGATACAGCGACCGCATCACTACATACGCTGCACCGATCCACCTGTCAATCTCATGCTCCATCCTTCCCTCACTCGTGAACAAGACCCCGAGATACTTGCACTCCTCCACTTGAGGCAAGGACTCTCCACCCACCCGGAGAGGGCAAGCCACCTTTTTCCGGTCGAGGACCATGACCTCAGCAAAGGGCCCCGGACCCCATACTCCCGGAGCACCCCCCAAAGGACACCACGAGGGACATGGTCAAATGTCTTCTCCAGATCCACAAAACACATGCGGACTGGTTGGGCAAACTCCCATGAACCCTCGAGGACTTGATGGAGAGTATAGAGCTGGTCCAGTGTTCCGCAACCGGGACGAAAACCGCACTGCTCTTTCTGGGTCCGAGGTTCGACTATTAGTCAGATTCTTCTCTCCAGTACCCGGGAATAGACCTTACCGGGAAGGCTGAGGAGTGTGATTCCCCTGTAACTGGAACACACCCTCCAGTCCCCCTTTTTAAACAGAGGGACCACCACCCCGGTCTGCCAGTCTACAGGCACTGTTCCTGACCACTACGCGATGTTGCAGAGACATGTCAGCCAAGACAGCCCCACAACATCCAGAGACTTAAGGTACTCGGGACGGATCTTGTCCACCCCCGGGGCCTTGCCGCCGAGGAGCTTGCCAACCACCTCAGTGACTTCAGCCAGGGTGATGGACGAATCCGCCTCCACGTCCCCAGTCTCTGCTTCCTCTTCGGAAGACGTGACGGTGGGATTGAGGAGATCCTCAAAGTATTACTTCCACTGTCCGACAACGTCCCCAGTCGAGGTCAGCAGCTCTCCGCCCGCACTGTAAACAGTGTTGGTGAAGCACTGCTTCCCCCTCCTGAGGCGTCGGACGATTTGCCAGAATCTCTTTGAGGCCGTCCAATAGTCCTCCTCCATGGCCTCATCGAATTCCTCCCAAGCCCGGGTTTTTGCCTCTGTGACCGCACAAGCCGCGGGACGCTTGGCCTGCCGATACTTGTCAGTTGCCTCAGGAGTTCCATAAGCAAGCAGGGCTCGATAGGACTTCTTCTTCAGCCTGATGGCATCCCTTACTTTCGGTGTCCACCACCGGTTTTGGGTTGCCGCCGCGACAAGCAGCACAGACCTTATGACCACAGCTACGAGCAGCCGCATCAACAAAAGAGGCGGAGAACATGGCCCACTCGGAATCCATATCCCCAGCCCCCGCCAGGATCTGAGAGAAACTCTACCGGAGGTATGAGTTGAAGACCCCCCTGACAGAGGGCTCCGCCAGACATTCCCGACAGACCCTTACAGTACACTTGAGTCTGACCGGGCTCTGTGGGGAAAGGCCCGGCCACCAGGCGCTCACTGTCGAGCACCCACCCCAGGTCTGGCTCCAGGGTGGGGCCCCGATAACGCCGGTCTGGGCGATGTAACTGGCCTTGATTGTGTCACCGTCATGAAATGCTTCTGAATATTAAGGCAGATCATTCAGTTTTCTCACATGCGCATGTAAATGTCTTGAGATTCAAAAAGTGAAATAAATACAATACAATACAATACAATACTCTATTTAGAAGCCTTCAATCATTATATCTTTTAGCTTTATTTGGATAAATGTGTTTTTAAAAGTTTATAAGAAGAATGAACTAGTCAACTACTAGAACAATAATTGTTAGTTGCTGCCTTACATCACATTCCACACCGAATATGGCATAAGACGTTGCAGAGGGAATGTCCCGGAGCGGAAAGAGGCTTTCCTATTGTGTGTCCAGAGCTCACCTGGCACCCCCTGGAGGCTGCTGTAATACTGCAGGACACAGAGGACAGAGAGGAGGGACAGTTTTGCCCTGAGGGCTGTTACTCTCACCAAACTGTCCTGACGCTGGATCTGATGACTCTAGCTGTTGAGCTGCACTGAGACTTTTGTTTAAGCTTTTGTATTATTGTATTTTACTGCTCACTGTGCTTAAGTTGCCCCTTGGAGACAAATAAACTGATTGTGATTGACTGATTAAAAATAGATACTATTTTTTTTTTTTTTTTAAATCCCACTTCTAGCTATATGTAGTCAGTCACAAGCGCTCTATCTCCTCTCCCCTGTCTTTCCATATCTTAGTTACATGCTGCTTACCTCCTCCAACCCCTCTCCACCGCAGCAGCAGCAAAACCACCAGCAAAACCACCAGCCACCTCAGCTGGTCATTCTGTCCTTACATTACATCCGTGACTCACAGCAAGAATGTTTTTCTGTGTGTCTGGGTGGTTTTCCTTGGCCAAATTGTCCAGCTAAGGTAATCCTGACCAAGACTAGCTCAAGATCTGGAGTCCCTCCATATACCTCTGTAATGACTCAGTCATCCAGGTAGATTGCATAGTGGTCCATGGGCGTATACTAGTGTGTGTCTTATACTTGTTCTGATACAGCTCAAGATCATTCTAAAGCTATTCAGGAAAGGTTCATTTCTGCCTGGTGAATGTGACTTTTTTAGTATTGATACTTGCTCAAATGAGTTTTGATATGTTTGACAACCTTAATGTGGAACAGCCAAAGCAATAATATTACCATGGAAACAAGCGGAAAAGTTACACAGTGCAGCTTTAAAAGAAGGACTCATATTCCCATGCTCTGATTCCTGACTGTGTGAAGCTCTGGTCTGAACTGAAATGTGAGATAATAGAACAGACAGTTGTGGGGAGTGGATATGGAGCGAAGTGCAGATGATAGAGATCTAAGATAAGGACGTCTGAGGAGATGCCACGCACTAAAGGAAAGTTAAAGAAAGAAATATGGTACTTTGAAGAACCAGGTCTTGTACAAGGGACTGAGATTAGAACATTTTCTGACAATGTAATCATGTAGAATATTATTGCAGGCTTATGTAACTTTTCTGGTGGAGGGTCGATCACCTTGACTCCATGGAGATGTTACTGCTTGCCTGGAATGGTCCACAGTCTGGCATTTCATAGACATATTGTGCTTGAGTCTGCTATATAGTTAAAATCTATGACACCCGGGGACCATTATATTATAATTTGCGCATTTAAAATCACAACATACATCTAAAATGTCTGCTGACTTCCGCGTTTGAAAACTGTGGTGCCCAGTAGGAATAGACATCACTATAAACACCATCACAACAAAGAGCCCTAAAATTGTGAGCCCCTCCTATGGATAGCTGCACATCATGCTAGCAAGTAGTAGATTTTTTTCATTTGTACCAAAATGAGTATGTGACGCTGCCGAATCCTAAGTGAATGCAAACTTTAAACTGGAGAACGAAGTAAGTAAAGAGCAGTGGGCATATGCTCGTGGTGGTGAAAATGAGGGTTAATTGGCAATATGGCATCGTGAAAATAAGCATTCAACCTCAAGAGGGTAAATGAGAAGGAGAAACAACTATAACATGGTTAAAAGCTGTGAACATTTTTGCATAATAGGTCTGCTTTAAACTTAGTTACAGATCAGGTTAGTTACAGATCTGTGGAGAGGTGAGACCCATCACAGCAGAAAGTGTGTTTTTTTTAGCACTTGTAATTGAATAAACGCTGGATAGATAAACCAGACACAGCAACAACATGCAAACTCTGCACTCAGACCCCATCCTGTACGGGAACCAACTGTGGTGACAAATGTGGCAGTACAGCTACGGTATGATTTCTACTATTTAAAGGTAATTGCTGTAACATTTGCTTCTAGTGCTTTAAAATGTCATTACAATCCCAATTGAACCCAGGTTGCCATTAACATATACTGAGGATTCAGAATCATAGACTGTACAAAAAAGTGAACTAAGGGAGTGTGACATCAGCCATAGCGTTCAGCTTCAGCCAAATGAAGCGTATTTGGAGCTAAGTTCCATATTTGGAACTTGGCCACGAGTATCATAGCAGCGAGGCTGTTGAAGGTAATGCCCCACCCACACTGCTGGTTTAGCAAAGGGGGGTGCTTAGCAATGGTGTCATTCAAACCTGTTGTTAATGCTAGTGGGCCCTAGGGGAAAGAAGGCCCCTGATTTGTTTGTTATTAATGGTCATATCTTGATTCAGGAACAAAATAGCGAAATAAAACACTCGGGATCAAATAGTGGGTTAATACAAACATTTAAGACC
>JACM01061216.1:0-13944 GCA_000787095.1 Periophthalmodon schlosseri
ATGATTGGCTGCAGGGGCTGGGGTTTAGGTAGTGACCATTCAGATCAGAGAGTCCTCCAGTCACCGTCATGTTTCTGTAACTATCATTGACCTATATCATACCTACTATGTTTGATTACTGCTGGGTCAGGGCAGATAAGGGGCTCTCTACCACCTCCTGCAGTGTTCCGTGTGTATGTGTCCAGATAAGAGAAGATATATAGCCAGCAGCTGTGACTGGATGTTTTTCTTTCACATTGAGAGAAAGATGGAGGCTCTGGTTGCAATCCTTGTCCTCCTCTCAGTGGACCTGTTGTCAGCCGCAAAGGTAAAACATACTGCAAAATTGTACTTGAGTAAAAAATTGTTACATCAATTGGTGGTTTTCAGATTCTAGACTGTGATGATGTCATACTCTCAGATGGGGGCAAGAGACAGTTTTCTCTATTGATAACACAGTACTTTCTATTGAAATATCCAAAAAGTAAATGCACAAATGTTGAACCTGATCATTTTTATTAGTGACTAGACCCAAGAACTTACTGTGTTACAACAGAAATCAAACAATGATAAAAAAAAAAAACAGTCTTTTCTTTAGACAGTAGAATGTGATTTTCAACATTAAATCATAGTACTTTCATAAATAGTACCATGTGGCCTTATATCTGTGTAATCCCTCAGTCGTCCAGGTAGGTTCCATAGTGGTCCATGGGTGTATACTGGTCTATGTGTCTTATACTTGTTCTGATGCAGCTCAAGATCATTCTAAACCTATTCAGAAAAGGTTCATTTGTGTCCTGTGAATGTGGTTTTTGTAGTATTGATACCAGCTCAAATGAGTATCTAGCTTCGATACTAGTGTCCTGTGATGTGGTTTTTGTAGTATTGATACCAGCTCAAATGAGTATCTAGCTTCGATACTAGTTTTAGTATGGATTAATATCTGATTTTTGACAGTATAATTAGAAGTTACCTTTTAGTTTTAGGTGTTCATATCTTTTCTGTTGTCAACAGCGCAGCAGAACGTCATTTTAGTGAGAGATATGCAAAATAGAATGTCATGTACTTGGTCTATTGGCTTTGTACTCTTCCAAACAAGTTCTGTGTTTCATATGTGTTATGTCTCTGCATTTTTGTGTTTAATCGTGCATTCACTTCAACTTAAACCTAACACTTTCACAGGCTTGTTCTAGCACATTTCTGACAGATTGCATAATAATATCTGATTATCCAAAAAATATGTTTACTTCTATTCAACTTATTTCTAGAGATGTAACAATAACTGAAATATTGTGATATGTTATTGCCAAAGGTCTCACAATGATATCGTGGGTTGTCACAGTATGTTGAATTATAAGCCTCTTTGCTTAAATGTATTGTTTTGTTGCAGCGACAGTTAGAACCACAGAGAGAACTACATAGACCATGATCCTTTGCTCCATTTCAATGCAGACAGTAAGAAATAACTGTTATTAAGAATATTCTTTGGAATATGAATATCTCCACAATATTGCATTAAATATTTGCATAGCATGAATATGCAGATAACTATATACTGTATTGTTGATATTGTATTGTATTGTAGATATTGTAGCGTTGAAGTATGGACTTTAAAGCCACAGTATGTAACTTTTTAGTCAAAAATAGACTAAAATAAAAGCACATTTCTTCAATTTGGTTGTGTTTATTATAAGCTTTTAAAAACATGCGTCCTACTGTGAACGGGCTTGCATCTCCACACACCTGACTCTTTTTGGTCTGGAAGAGGGCCTCCTTCTGCTTGTTTCCATGTAAATGTTGTTCCTTTGGCTATAATACACCACAGTATGGCACAAAACATATCCATTCCCCAGAATGTTCTGTGTGCTTTAAAGAGGGAGTATTATACAAAATTGACGTTTTGGAGCTTACTTATTATACAGATTTTAGAAGCAAAAAAAGAGTTGATTTAGTGTTTAGTTCCACTTCAAGAAAAAAACACAGAAAAGCATAATTGGTCTTACTTCAAAAGTGAAAATCAGTTACTAATGGATACTAAAACTAGTATTGAAACTAGATACTCATTTGAGCAAGTATCAGTGCTAAAAAAGTCCCATTCACTGGACAGAAATGAACCTTTCCTAAACAGCTTTAGAATGATCTTGAGCTGTATCAGAACAAGTATAAGACACAGAGACCCACATTAAGACACACATTAGACCAGTATACGCCCATGGACCACTATGGAACCTACCTGGACCACTTAGGGATTACACAGATATAAGGCCACATGGGAATAGAAAAGAAAGTGCTACCATGTTGATGTTGAAAATCACATTCTATTGTCTAAAGAAAAAGTGTTTTTTATTATCATTGCGGTACTGAGTATCAAGTCTATTCCTTGTATCAAAAATCGAGTTTGAAATGTTAGTATCATGACAACATTACTCTCTACTCTTTAGATGTTCACCTGTCCTCCCTGTGTGTCTGTGTTTCAGTTGGGCGTGGTGCAGACAGAAGGGGGCGCTGTTGAGGGCCTCAGCCGCAGCACTGGGCTCTTCAGCAGTGTGGACATCTTTAAAGGAATCCCCTTCGCTGATGTTCCAAAAAGATGGGAGAAACCCCAACCACACCCTGGATGGAATGGTACTAGGCCTGGTTTAGGCCTGGTTTAGACTTTGGTTAGATCTGTTATGCTTCTGGTTTAGTCCTGGTTCCTGGTTTAGTCCTTGTTTAGACTTGGTTTAGTTCTGGTTTATTACTGGTTTAGACCTAGTCCTGGCGTAGTCCTGGTTTAGACCTGATTTAGTCTTTCTTAAGATCTGGTGTAGTCCTGGTTTAGTCCATGTTTAGACTTGGTTTAGTTCTGGTTTAGTCCAGATTTAGACTTGGGTCAGTCTTTGTTTAGGTCTGGTATAGTCCTAGGTTTAGTCCTAGTTCCTGACTCAAACCTGGTTTAGTCCTTGTTTAGACCTTTGGGTTAGTACTGGTTTAGTACTGGTTTAGACCTAGTCCTGGCGTAGACCTGGTTTAGTCTTTGTTTAAATCATTTGTAGTCCTGGTTTAGTCTTTGTTTAGATCTGGTAGGCCTATAGTTTAAAACCAAACTTGGTTTAATTCTGGTTTAGTCCTGGTTTAGACCTGATTTACATATTGTCCATATTGTGGGACCTTTATTATATCCCTATCTGATTTAAACCTTTTTAGACCTGGTTTAGTCCAGAATTGCCCCAGGTTAATTTAGGCTAATTAGTAAAGTGCCTGGTTTAAACCTGCTTTAACCCTGGTCCAAATGTGGTCCAGTCCTGGTTTAGTCCTGATTTAGTCCTGGTTTAGTGCTGGTTTAATCTTGGTGTAGTCCTGGTTCAGTCTTGTTTAGTCCTGGTTCAGCCTGGTTCAGCCTGGTTTAGTCTGGTTTAGTGTGGTTCAGTCTGGTTCAGTCTGGTTGGAGTCCTCCTTTAGTCCTGTCTGTGCTGTGCAGGTGTGTTGCAGGCTACAAAGTACAGGGAGCGCTGTCTTCAGGTGAATCTGCTCCAGACCAAGACCCAGGGCTCTGAGGACTGTCTCTACCTCAACATCTTTGTGCCGCAGGGACTCAAGCGTAAGAGCACACAGCAGCTCTGGTTCAGTCCTGGTTTTGTCATTCTGTTTTAGACCTCCTCTGGTTTAAACCTCCTCTGGTTTAGACCTGCTTTGGTTCAGACCTCCTTTGGTTTAGACCCGGTTTAGACTAGGTCTAATCATAGCCCACAAAACCTTTGCCGTCTGCCGCCATCTCTTGTCTTGAAGGTGTTACAATAAACTCTCAAATCAAATGAAACGTTCCACCACTGATGATGACACACACTGTGTTTGATGCACAGTACTCTAGTCCTGAACCTAGAAACTCAATAAACTATTCACAACAATACTTAAAGTGCATATGGTTAGACCACTCATTTCACTAAAACATAGTTCACAAAACTGTATTTAATGTTTCATTAAAAATCTTTCTTAGTCTTTTCTAGTTTTGAAAATTTTGATGAAGTTTATAGTTTTTCTTCCGGATTGGATACAGACTGCAGATACATAGAGGTAATTCCATAACTGTTACGAGCAACCACCAGTGATGGAAAGAGTACTGCAAATTTATACTCAAGTAAAAGTACAGTTACTTGGCTAATAATGTACTCAGTTACAGGTACAAGTATCTGTACATCTTTCAAAATTGTAATTAAGTAAAAAAAAGTACACATGAAAAATACTACTCAGAATACTAGTTACTAGTTCCTTTTCAACAGATTTTTAGCTGCATTTTAGATGAGCAGTTTAAAGCTGAATTTAGTCATTTCAAACCACAATCTGCATTTTCACTGAGTTCTGTCCTGGCGAAGCAGGGCTGTCACATGTGTTTGTTGGTTAAGGAGCAGAGACCGAGGTGAGACAGCTGTGGATTTGGACTTGTACTCTACTCAGTACTCATATGTTTTTAAATGTAACTAATTGCATTTACATGGCTAAAATTATACTCAATTACAAGTACAAGTACAGTTTTAAGAATCTACTCAAAAAAGTACAATTACCCCAAATTAGAGTAATGTGAGTATTTGTAATTAGTTACTTTACACCCCTGGCAACCACAATGTTAACAAGGGCCAAAACATATCTAAACTGTACAAAATTATTAATAGACAAATAAAAAAATATAACTACACCTTTATTTTGTTCAATTCAATGTTTACGGCATTTCAGAAAAATGTCCTTCCTTGCGTGTATTTTTGTATATTTTTGTACTTTTCTTTTCAACTTTTTTTTCTGCAAACTGCCAGTTGCTATGATAAATATTTATGTATTATCCCACCAAACCAAGTCTTAATTAGAAAAACATGAAAATGCCATATGCACTTTAATCAAGATGGTACAGTCCTGTTTTAATCCTGGTTCTGACCTGGTTCCCCCCTCTCCATGCAGTCTCCATGAACCTGCCTGTGATGGTGTACCTTTTTGGGGGTGCGTTCCTGCTGGGGGCCTCTAACGACGTGGAGGTCCTGGGCCAGTCACTGTACGACGGAGTGGAGCTGGCCGACAGAGGAAACGTCATTATCGTCACGGTCAACTACAGAGTGGGAACGCTTGGATTCCTCAGCAGCGGGGACCAGCGGCTGCCGGGTAGGACCCAGATCATGTTCAGGACTGTTTTTTCCCTGGTATAAAATGTGTTTAATTCAGGTTTAAAGAGGGCGTATTACACTGCTAACACATAACATATTTAGATCAGCATGTTGGCTTTTATTGTTTTGAAAATGCTATTTTCACCGAAAACAACATATTACATGTTTAATAGGTTTCAGTTTTGGTTTTAATGCTCCGAGTTCCCCCTTCTTTTGCTCTCTGTGCTAACTCACCCCCCCCCCTCAGAGCGCTATGACATTACAATTAGCGTGCATTTTGTTGATTAAACTACTGCACATCACATTAAGTTTGTGAAGTTGTAGTGTATTGTTTCGTATCGTGCTTTTGTATATTTATGTAAAATGGCCGTGTGGGCTTGTACAGGCTCGTACTGATAAACGTAAGAAGGATTCCAATAAACCCAGGACTACTAAATTACTCAAACACACATGGATGAAATTTTAATCCTCTTCAGGCATGTTTTTGATGAGGGAACAACATTATAACATGGTAGAAAGCTCCAAAAGGTTTTGCATAATACCAAAAATACTGGGAGGGAAAAAATGCCATTGCAGAATAAATTGTGGTAACCCGAGATTTGAAAGAAGAGAGATGAAGCTGGAGTTCTAACACAGGAGAAGTTTATTTACATCAGTAAAGGACCCAGCACCTGGAGACATGAACCTTCCACACATTTTGTCGTCCATTCCAGTTTAGTCCAGTCCAGTCTGGCTATGCTTCTGTTGTAGGAAGTATTATACCTCTGATGACGTAGGCCAAGACAACAAAGACAGTTGGCAGTGTGGGGCTGGCACAGAATAGAAATGCAGTTTCTCTTTTATCTGGAATGGGCCAATATAGATTTGTTCATTGTTCATTCAGGTAAGGTGGACACAACAGTATGAACCAACCAGAGATTTAAATAAAAATTCAGCTACTGGTTTATCTCACGTTTAATCCTGGGTCAGTGCACTTTTATTCTTAGTTCAGTTCTGGTTTAGTCCTGCTTGAGTTCTTGTTTAGTCCTGTTTCAGACCTGGACAAGTCCTGATATAGTCCTGGTTCAGTCCTGGTTCAGTTCAAATTAGGGATGGACCGATATTTGCCAATGCAGATGTTTAACTTTTAAAATCCATAGCAAGACCCACAAGTTTATCTTAAGTTGAAGTAAAGATAAGAAATTAACTTTTCAATTTCGTAAAATTAATAACAAAATTATTATGTTATGTCTGTGTGAACATACAGCCATATAACACTCTTCTATTTCCATTTTGACCCATAAGTCTGATTGCTATTGAATATCGGCATCAAATATTGAATTGGATTTATCAGTTTGTACTGATAAATCCAATTCAAAGAACGCATGTTACAAATGTAACTTCTACGGATTTCTTCCATCCCTATGGACCAATAAGGGAGTTCAGTGCTTTATGCACCACTCTCGTGGTCAGTAGGAAGTAGTCTTGGTTCAGACCTGGTTCAGTCCTGGTTCAGTCTTCATTCAGTTCAATACTGTATGTCTTTGTAGCCGGCTGCTGGTTTCCCATGATGCTCTGCTCTGTGTTATCTCGGGGTCAGATAAAGCTGGAGGTGAGCGCAGCTGTGGAGGATATTTTTACTGAAAACAAACAAGAGGTTCCCCAAGACAACCAAAACACTCACCGTTTCTCAGTTCAGCTCAGTTTGCCAAATTATCATTTTGGAGATATGCAAAATTAGAATGATAAGTGGAGTACTGTAGTATTGTCTGTAATAAAAACCTTTATTAAAATGAGGCTGCAAAGACAATCTTACAGAGTAATCATTCAAATTAGTGTACAAAGTGTTATTTCTGCACTTGTTTTATTTCCACAAATAATATGTAGAAATTTGTATTTTATTATACAAATTTCATTAACATGAGCGATCTCTGTCCCCCAGATGTGAGTTAACATGTTTTAATTAAATATAGCTTTTACAAATGGCAATTGCGATACTGATTTATTTTTAATTATATGATGGCCAAGTTGTTGATGTTTTCATTGTGCATTTTAATTCTCAAGGTGATTATCCAATCAGAAAGCAGAATGAGCCTCACATGAGTCTCTCATTTGGGTTGCCATTTCAATGCTGAAATCCAATTGGTTTAAACCTGTCCCTGCTCTGAATGGTCTGAATGAATCCTACCTAAACCCCAGCACCTGCAGCCAATCATGAATCAGTGCTAGTGCAGCCTCTGCAGCTCAGTGAGTGAATTCTGGAGGTTCTGAGCTTTCACATGAGGCCTGTCCACATACTGAGACTGAGAAAAACTTGCATGTGTCTTGCATCTGCAGGTTAAGGCTCTGGCAACACGGGTTCAGTTGTGATTGTGATTGTTGTACCTTGTAGCAGCTGATAGCATAATAACATCCAATAATGTAACAACAGCCGATAATACAATCATTTTGGCTAAGTTTAAATGTAATAAGCTGATAATGTAATAACAGGCCAATAATGTAAGATCTATGGTGAGCCAATAATGTTATTATATTATAGTATTGGCAAGACCTTATTATGTTATTGGCTCACTATAGTTATTACCACTGACTATATAAAGATAAGGTACACTTTATTGTCCACGCAGGGGAATTTGTCCTCCGCATTTGACCCATCCTTTAATGCCACTGGGGCATCTCCTCAGGAGCAGTGAGCAACGCAGC
Organism: Periophthalmodon schlosseri; assembly: GCA_000787095.1. NCBI lineage: Eukaryota > Metazoa > Chordata > Actinopteri > Gobiiformes > Gobiidae > Periophthalmodon > Periophthalmodon schlosseri. The sequence goes on from JACM01061216.1 coordinate 7,791, forward strand.
ACAGTGCTCGGGGACCCATCTCCAGATCTTGGTCTGGTCTTGGTCAGAACTACCTTAGCTGGAGGATTTTACTTATGGTGCATAGTAAAAGAAAAATTCACTTCTGTCAACTGGACAAAATGTTGTAGGAGTGAAGACGTTTGGCTGCTCATCCAAGCCGCTTCTTCAGTTCTGGTCAGATTACTGCTGGACACTGCCTTATATCTGTCTGAAGGGAGGAGCTCACTACACTGAAACTAACACACTTGTTTACAGTTTCTGTTTGTTGGCTAGGTCTAATGAGCTACACTAAGTGTGAACTGTGCCTGAGTCCTACTTAGCAAAATCATTCAAGCCCCTCATGAGTGCTCTCACACCTACTCACATACTGGCTAACCCTATTATTTTCTTTGTCTTGATTTGGGTCTGAGGATGGAGTTATAAATAGGAGATAAATGATGTCTAAGGCCTATATTTAATCAATCAAACAAAAAACAAAAATTGCTCCTTTAACTCCCTCTCAAACCATTTCTTTTCTTTGGCTAAGATCTGTACCTCACTATCTTCAAAGGAGTGGTTTGTGGCTTTGAGATGGAGATCTACGGCAGACCGGAGTCCAGAGGAGCAGTGCCCACTAGTGATCTGACCAGAGCTGAAGAAGCGGCTTGGATGAACAGTGAAACGTCTTCACTCCTACAACTTTTTGTCCAGTTAACAGATTTGATTTTTTATGTTACTATGGCTCATACCTGGACGACTGAGGGATTACACAGACACCTATGGTGCATGTTTTGGGTTGATACTTGTTACTTGCTTTTTCCCAAGAAATTTTTGTGAGACTTTGTACAGTACGATATCACAATATTTTGGTTATTGTTACATCCCTAATGTATACTACCTGATTGTGTCCATTAAGATGTTATTGCTTTGGAATGTTTCACAGTTTGATATTAAACTTGTCTATATTCATGGTGATAAGCAGATGACACCACCAGCCCAAGTTACAGGTCAGGAGTCTTCTTTAGAAAGGCATGTATTTGTACTCACGTTCTGCAAGTGATCTATAAAAAGACGACTTAAAGAGGGGGATAACACGTCTGTGAGATATTCATTGCACACATTATGCGTTTAGATCACCATGTTACCTTGTTGGTTTGAAAATGCTAAATTCACCAAAGACACCTTAAGACATTTACAGGCACATTTTAGCACCTATATCGCCTAAACATTCATTTTTGGCAATACACCACTACTCGATCATAATGTCAAAGTAAAAATTGAATACTGAAAAATACATCAAAATGCATGAATAACATTGGTTTCAGCTTTTTGTGTGGTGTGGTGGGTGTATGATAACCCTCAACAATACATCAGGAATCAGTGAGTAAAATTATGTCAAATTGAATTACTCACCCACTATTGAGCTCCATTAGGTTAACATCATCAATGCTTTCCATAGACATCGAAATGAGAGGCATTCACTGCAGTACTGCTGTTTTCTGTCTGGTGTTAGAGCATCTGGTTTTAATCCCCGTCTCTCTCTGTTGTGTGTCTAAGGGAACTATGGCCTGTGGGACCAGCACGCTGCCATCTCCTGGGTCAAAAGAAACATCGAGAAGTTTGGAGGAAACCCAGACAACATGACCATTTTTGGACAGTCGGCCGGAGCTGCCAGTGTCAGTTACCAGGTCAGAGCACATCAGAGCATCATCAGAAGAATAGTTTTGTTTGAACTGGTTTAATTGGGGTTTAGTTCATATTTAGAAGGGGCTAATCTTACAGGGAATCCATGGGTTTCTGAATGATGAAAAATTGCCATGACCATTAACAATTCAAAACAAAATATTATATCTTTTGAATGGTCAATCATTGTCAAAATTTGCCTGGGACCCAGAATATACAATTTAATACTCAATACTTAATCTCCCCAAATTCTGATGGCCATGATTGACAGGTGGATTAGCCAATTAGGGACACACATGGTCTGCCTGTATCTAAATATCACAAGGGACTAGAAAACTTTGTGAATGTCTGCAGACTCAATGAGCAAAGCACTAAACTCTGTTATTCTGACGGGAGAGAAATAGTTTAGTTCAATATGATGGGTGACCAATGAGCAATGAAATAAACAAATCTGGAGTGGTGATCAGACTGATGTCCCTCTGTATAAAAAAATATAGAGCGATGTCAGTCTGGACTTGCCAGGAAACCTCAAAATGACATTATATATAAAGAGAAACTGAAAGCCATGAATTGTTAATGTAGAGGTAGAGGAGACCAGTTTGGAGCACCCAGAGGAAACCTGCACAGACACAGGGAGCACATGCAAACCATCGCCTACCCCCGTACTACCAGTACTACCCCCTCTGTCAGTGAATGTCATGCTGTTTACTTGTGTTTTGTGAGTAGTTAATTATATTAAAAAAATATAATAAACCTATTTGTTTAATCATCATCCTCTCTCCGTGTGCAGATGCTGTCTCCATACAGCAAGGGGCTCTTCCGCAGAGCTATCACTCAGTGTGGGGTGGCCCTGAGCCCCTGGGCCCACCAGAGGGAGCCCTTCAAACTGCTCAAGAAGGTCAGTGTGGCCTGATACAGAGGCAGCGCCATAGACCTTTGCTCCACTTGAGTGCAGCCAACATGAAGACATTTTTTTATTAACTTTTATTTAACACTTTTGAAATTCTTCCTCTTTATGGATATAAGCCGACAAGTCTTGTTTGAGTAGTTTGTGGAAAAAATGCCATCTTTAAAAAAATGCTATACAAAAACTGGTTGACAATGAGATATAGGGAAACATAGAAGTATTCTGGAACCTTTAAATGTGCACTACTTAACTTTTCTGGAGGAGTGTATACTAGGGATGTAACAATATCCAAATCTCTCATTACGATATTTTCACAATATGCATGTCACGATACGATATCTTGTGGATGCTAACAAAATTGTGAACATGCTACTTTTTCCTTGAAATTTGAAATGCTTTGACAAGCCTTTGGTTCTGTCATAATCCAAATAATTTAAATTTAAAAGGGCTCAATTACAGTTATTTCTTCATGTAGTCTGCACTGAAATGGAGCAAAGGATCATGGTCTATGTAGTTCCCTCTTTTTTGTAGCTGTTGCTGCACCACAACAATGAATTTAAGCAAACAGACTTGTCATTCGATGCATCGTGATGGTGACGATTGTGTCCATGGAGATGTTACATACCTACAAGTTACATGTCAGGGGTCTTCTTTAGTGCACGTGTACAAAAATGTTGTGTACGTTTCACACTTGTGATCTATAAAAAGATGACTTAAAGAGGGGGTATTTTACTTCTATGGGGTATTAATTGTAACACATAACATATTTAGATCACCATGTTACCTTTACTTGGTTTAAAAATGCTATATTCACCAAAAACAATGCTATGGAACTTCCTGTTTATGTAGGCTTGTGGGTGGAGCCTTAGACAAGACGCGTGGTTTTGAATACCTAACCGGGAGGATGGTTCGAATAGTGCCCGGGACAGACTGTAAGATCACTCCAGAAAAAGTGAAAAAAGTGAATTTACCATGATAGTTTCTCTTTAAGGTTAAAATGAGTGGTCTGATCCAAAATCCCTGAACTTTGTGTTTTGTCTGTAAGTACAGTCTTATTAAGTATTCAATTTTTTTTAATGAGAAATCGGGTTTGTGGAGAGGTAACCTCGCTTATATTAAGAATACATGTTTTTGAAGGGATATTGTTTTTGAGCATTAAACACCCGTAATGAAAGAAATGCTTGATAGATCAGTTTAAAGCCATGCTGTGGAACATTCCGGGCAAAGCACTTATACCTCTGTGGTGACAAGGAGGTAGCACACCCCCCACCAAGAAAATCACATAGTGCACCTTTAAATACTACAATGTTAGTATATTTTGCTGTGTATTTAGGTTTTCTATCATTTTATTCTCGAGAGTTTATTATTACTTACTAGCTTCAGGTCTTACTATAGGTCTATTTTTCACAACATCTTCCAGATGTCCAGCAGGTGGCAGTAGTCTTTAGGGCCATAGTCAACTAAAGAATTTCTTTGTGACTAAAGGCATGTCCTGCAAATCCATTAGTGGACTAAAAAGGGGTGGGGCAAAAGCTCTTAAAACTATTGCATATCTCTATGTATGTGACCCAAACTGCACTCACAAGACTACACCTGCAGGGGGAGTTCATGCAAAAACAACTGTTAGACAGAAAACATGAAAAAGTACTTGGACACAATGTGTTTATAAACAGACAGTAGGGCTGTAGCCTTTAGTCGATCGATGGTGTCTTAGGCTAAAATTAGTTTAGTCAAGTGATCATTTTATTTAGATTATGAGGATTTATTTGAGACAACAGCAGAAATGAGAAGTGAGTGAGTTAGCTGAAGATTTGGTATTTTTTTGGTATTTATAAGTAAAACGGCAGATTAAACTCATGATTCACAAATTGAATCTGTTTTTATGTAAATGCATTGTTTCCTAGTACTTTTCTGCATAAATAGTTGTTTTTGCATGAACTCCCCCTACAGGTGTAGTCTTGTCAGAGCAATTTGGATCAGATACATAAAGATACACAATAGTTTTGAGAGCTTTTGCCACGCCCCCTTTTTAGTCGACTGATGGGCAGGACATGCCTTTAAGCAATTACAGCCCTAAAAGGCAGATTAAACTTGTGAATCTTGAGTTTAATCTGCCTTTTAACATATAAATACCCAAAATACCAACTCTTCAGTCACTCACTCACTAACTTCTCCTTTCTGCTGCTGTCCCATATAAATCCTTATCAACTAAATAAAATGATTAGTGGCCTGTAATACACATTTTGGTACTTCCGTTCAGATTGCCAGTAAAGTGGGCTGCTGGAGGACAGATGTGGACCAGATGATCACCTGCCTGAAGATGACTGACCCAGTGGGAGTCACCATGGCGGGCAAGATCGATGTGCTGCTGCTGCTCGGGAGAGGTGCTACTACTGTTACTACTTGTACTAGTCCTACTGCAAATACTTTTAGTACTACTCAGAGGTAGGCAGTACTCAATTATATTTACTCATTTACTTGAGTAATTTACACTATATTTTTATATATAGTTTCACTATTTTGCACTATATTATATATTTCTATAAGAGTAATATATTTGAAAGTGTAACAGTACTGTTACTTGAGTCAAAGTTGTGGTTCCTCTTCCCACTATGACAAAGTCTACAAGTGACAAAAGCTTTATGTCGGCAACCATTATCATCATCCACATCAACTCATTTGTTGTTTACCTCTATATACATGACTTTAATCGGCATAAAAGCACATATTTGATCCATTTATACAACTATACTGAGACAGCAACTAAGCTAGGAGCTAGGAGCTAAAGCTTTTCAAACCAGGTCCGTGAAGTATGTCTTTCTCCCACCATGTCCATGTAAACATATCTGATCTATCTATCTGTCTATCCATCTATCATCCATCCATCTATCTATCTATCTACCTATCTATCTATCATCTATCCATCCATCCATCTATCTATCATCCATCTATCCACCTATATCTGTCTATCTTCCACCTATACTGTCTATCTATCTATCTATCTATCTATCTATCTATCTATCATCTATATCTATCTGTCCATCTATATCTATCTATATCCATCCATCTATCATCTATCTATACCTATCTATATCTATATCTATATCTATATCTATATCTATATCTATATCTATATCTATCCATCTATCTATTTATCTATCTATTTATCTATCTATCTATCTATCTATCTATCTATCTATCTATCTATCTATCTACTATATCTATTCTATCCATCTATCTATTTATCTATCTATTTATCTATCTATCTATCTCTATCTCTGTCTCTATCTATCTATCCATCCATCCATCCATCTCCTCTCAGCTCCCTGACCAGTGTGCTGTTGTCCTGTTGCAGGTGTGGTGATGGACCTTCTGGAGCTGGCCCCGGTGGTGGATGGGGACTTCATCCCGGATGAGCCCAGCAGACTGTTCTCCAACACGGGACAGTTCGACTACATGGCCGGGGTCAACAGCATGGATGGGCATATCTTTGCCGGAGTGGACGTGCCTTCAATCAACAAACGCAACGCCAATACTACGCAGTGAGTCCTGGGAGAACAGACAGGAGCAGACAGGAGAAGGCAG
>KN483892.1:0-21938 GCA_000787095.1 Periophthalmodon schlosseri
GGTGCAGCTCTCTCCCCATTGGGCTGAAACACAAAGGAGTCCCAATGGCAGGCCCGGGCCCATAACAACCCGTGTTTTTCTAAGCTGTTACCACACTGGACGCATTCCCACAAGCGGAGCAAAGGGCTGATTAACTGCAGGTCAGTGCCCAAAGCCTACACAGCCACTCCAATCCACCGGTTCACTGTTTAATACTGTGTTTTCAACAAATTTATATTCATCTGACCAAGCTCCAGAGGCAGAGCAACAAAAGAAGAGTTAAAAAAATAAGGTTATCAAAGCTATTAAATTACTACAAAATGGAAAAGAAGTGAAGCATCTGTATAGCTGTGTACATAAAGGGATGGGCAAGGTTCTTTTCCTTTTGTTATAGTGGAGAAAATCATGAAGACAGCTGTTAAATCGGAGCCCCGCAGTTACACAAAAAGACTGTACTGTACTCGACTCAATCAGGCCTCGGTTTATGTGAACACAGCCCGAGGTACGAATCAATAGATATAAACGTGAACGTGACGGGGGCTTGTACACTTTTACCCAGCATTTATCGTCCGTCGTTACTTTGCCGACCAACCAAAATACGAAGTGGTCAGTGGTTACTTTTTATACGGCGTTTTTCCACCTTCAAGACACTCAAAGCGCTTTACATCAACGAACCGCTCACCCGTTCACACACACGTTCGCACACCGGTGTACGCAGACACCGGGGGCGAGGTGGGTTCAGTGTCTTGCCCGTGGGAGCTGGAATCGCACCCGCCAACCTGTGGGTCGTGGATCTGAACGCTCGATCAATGTCGAGAGCGGGATTCGAACCGGCGACCTTCGGATCAGAGGAAAAACACTCTCCTACAGTCGCCCATTCTTATAGTTTATTCTTCTTTTACTGCTAAAATTTGATTACAAAATGTCCAGTGAAAAGAAATATATAAACTAAATATATACAGATTCATCGACTATAGACAGTGTGAACGTCTTCGTGGTGTTGTGAAGTAAAGTCTCGTCCCAGCCCTTGGTAACTGTTTATAAAATACATTTGAAAGTGAGTGGACAGTTTGTTGTAACTCAGAGGTGGCACGTGCATGAACTGTTTGGGGTTGTGTTTGTTGACAATACAACAGGGCGTAAATGTAAAAAAGATCTGACTCTACTGGTGTTGAACAGTCACATTTCAACCTAAGAAACTAAGAAAAAAGTTCCACATCTATATTGATTTTATACATTGATTTACAACTAAATGATTTAGACTAAGCCAAAATTACTCATGAAAGGTTCAAGTTTTTGCACTATTTAAAGGTCCTATATTACACAAAACTGACTCTGGTGAGCTTTAAGTCATGTTATAATGTTGTTACCTCCACAAAAACATACCTGGAGTTGTGTTTTGCTTCGTTCAAACATGTTTCAGTAACATTTTATTATTAGTCTGTCTATATCTCCAAAGCTCAAAACGCTCTGTTCCACCTTGTGACGTCATGAAGTGGTAGTTTTCAAGTTAACAGCTACATTTTACCTTTAGTTCAGTAGAGACTGGCAATTCCAGGGCTGAAATTATCCAAATGATTCTAGTGAAGGTGTGTGGAGTTTAAAAACACAGTGGAGCACTTCCTGTATTACCACATGACATCACAAGGTGGAACAGAGTGTTTTTAGTTTGAGAGAAGAACTCAGCCTAAATATGCAGGGTTTGCACAAGGGGAACAGAGTGTTTTTAGTTTGAGAGAAGAACTCAGCCTAAATATGCAGGGTTTGTGTGTTAAACGTGCCTGAATGAAAAAAAACACAACTTCAGGTCTGTTTTTGATCAGAAAATAGTGTAATATGGGCATTTTAAGCAATTTTCTCATTATCTAATTCAGTTTTGATACCAGTTTTAAGATGGACTAGTATTTGGGTTTTGATTTTTTTAGATTTTTTTTACGTCCCTTGAACCCATACATAAATATATTCGCCGCCGTAATGGTTCTGAGATGTTCAAATCCCAATTCATTTGTGATGGATTGAATTTTGAAACAACTAGAACTGACAAAAAACATTCCAAATCAACAGTAGTGAAACTGATACCGACAGCTGTTTGATTATGTTTCCATACTAACCTAACCTCAAGCCATGTGTGTGTCAGAGGTCAGATGCATTATGGGTAGGACATTCTATTGAAATCGAACCATACTGAGAAGACAATAAACGATCAAACGAACGTGGTGCGGGTCAACATTGTTCACAGTGGGGTCTTTTCCAAAACAAAAAAAAAAAAACAGGGTCACGAGTCGTCCATTTTGAGTCCCACATACCACCGTCTCCCAGGGCACGGTTCACGTTTCTATCAGCATAACAACTGTCACAGGAGACGTCCAGAAGGATCCTATACTACGCTCGGAGCCAGAGAGGACTTAAGGAGACCGAGTTAAAGTCGAGGGCCACACGCAATGGTGATGGGCCAATGGCATTCCTCTGGCACAGCTGCCCCACGAGGCAGGGCGAGAACAGGCCAAAAACTATAAGAGGCTGTATGAGAAGAACAACAGACCATAATGTACAGCTGTGTGGACACTAGGGTTGTCAAGTAGCTAGAAGAAACCACCAGCTGTAAAAAGAAGTGGACTGAGGGAGTGCGACGTCAGCCGTAGCGTTCGGCTCCAGTCGAAAGAAGCTCATTGAGACTAGAAGTTTGGAGTTCCATATTTGGACTTTTGAACGCAAGTATCACAGCAACTAAAGAGCCAATCCGGAGAGAGGCTGTTGAAGGTGATGCCCCTTCCTGCTGGTAGTGGGCGCTTAGCAACTCTGTCAATCAAATCTGTTGCTAACGCGACCTCGGGAAAAGAAGGCGCCTGATTTGTCTCTTATTAATGTTCAAATCTTGATTTACAGACACTATAGCGAAATAAAAACCCCAGGATCACGTAGAGCGGGTTAATACGAACATTTAAGACCAAAATGACGAGTCTGACAGCAGCAGTTACGGAGAGAGGGGTGACGGTTTTTCAATAGAAAGTGAAGTGGAGCCGATGGAGCCAGAAGCGCAGCCCATGATCACTTCCTTTTTAGAATGTGGCGGCTAACAGGTTTAGCTATGTCCATTTATATATACAGTCTGTGATAGATATCAAAACTAGGTACTTACTTTTTTTTTTTTTTTTACTACTTTCTACATTTTAGATACATATAGAAGACATCAAATATATGACGTAAGATATATGGAATTATGTAGTAAAGAAAAAAGTAAATAACCCATTTTAAAATATATATATTTTATATTCAAATCCTCAAAGTAGTCACCCTTTGCTTTGTATATTATAATATTTAGTAGTTATTTAACTTACTACATAATTCCATACATCTTACTTCATATATTTGATGTATTTAAAATATAGTTCTAAAGTAGTAAAAATAAATAAATAAAAAAAAAAAACACTGAATGAGAGGGTGTGTCCAAACTTTTGACTGGTAGTAGAACTATATTTTTTGGTTGAAAATGATATTCTACTGACACAAAAAGAGCTTTTTAAATCATTCTGGTGTTGAAATCTGGATCTAGTTGTATCAAGCCTATTCCTCAGCATTGAAATCGAGTTTCCAGTTTCAGTGTGGAGACAACACTAGATGAGACATTCTTGTATAAACGTTCTACTTCACTTGTTGTTTGCTAACTCAATATCTGGCTTATAGAATCCGATTTTGTGAGGTTATTCTCATTCAGAATCGCAAACTGCCTGTTGTAAGATCTTGCTAAAGCTGTTTCTTCAGGTTCTTTCATAAAAAAACATGTGACCAACAAAATCTATGCCAAACCAATATGCAAAACCTTAAAGGTCCATATGACACTATTTTCTGATCTATGTTATAATGTTGTTTTCTCGTCACAAACAAGACCTGGAGGTCACTGTTGAGCTCCAGAACTGCAGGTTGGAGGTCACTGTTGAGCTCCAGAAGCACAGGGTGGAGGTCACTGTTGAGCTCCACAAGCGTAGGTCGGAGGTCACTTTTGAGCTCCAGAACTGCAGGTTGGAGGTCACTGTTGAACTCCAGAACTGCAGGTTGGAGGTCACTGTTGAGCTCCAGAACCGCAGGCTGGAGTTGGATCCGGCTCTGTGTCGGTGCAGTTGTGATGGGGACTGAAGAGGCCGGTGGTGTGGACTGACGGCATTGTTTCCATCGGCGAGTGCGGCTAACACACGACTAAAGCCTAATGTAGCACTTAGAGCAGTTTAAATAGTGTTATAAATCCAAGCCTCTATTATTACCTCTTAGCTTTAGCGATGTAGCAGACATTCACAGATCTGGGCACGGTTTCAAAGGTACACTCTGTAACTTTTCTCTAGTGGATGGTCTGTCACCTGCTTGTCGCCATGGAGATGCTATTGCTTTGCCTGGGATATTCCACACAGCACGGTATTAGACTTATCCACCTCCATAGAAACAAACAGATGTCACCGCCAGGCCAAATTACAGGTTAGATCTGTGGAGAGGCGAGCCTGCTCACTGTAAGAATACGTGTTCTTTCAAGCAAAAAAAACAAACACCTTTATGGATCGGGATGCGCCGACATGTTACTGAAAACTTTGCTGGATCGGATATCGGCTTCCAAAGATCGATATCCTGGTTGGACAAATAAAGTGATGTAATAAGACTATTTACTGGTTGTAGTTGGCTTAGAAAGTCTCAGAATTTTTTAATTTTTGTTAATTTTTCTTTATACATAGCTGTTCTGTAGTTACTTGAGAGATAAATAGCAGCTCGATAACACATTTGGATCAGTTTTGGATCAGTTTTGTCTCATTTTATGTTTGTTCTAAGGAAATAAATGCTTTTTTTCAGCCTCTGCACTGGTATCGGTTGATATGGGGTATTAACAGATACTTAAAGCTGCAGTATCTGAGTCAGTATTGGAACTGAAAAAGCTTGATCATGACATCCTTAATTATGGAAACAAACTATAGATAGATAAGTGTAATACCATACTGCGGAACATTCCATCTCCATTGAGACAAGAAGGTACTGGACAAGCCCCACCCTTCCACAAGAAAAGTTACATATTGCACCTTCTTCTCTTCTTCATTATGCAGTACATTCTAATTCAGGTCGCAATAAGAATGTAAAGTACTAAGAGCTAAAAGACGATAATGTACATTTGATTAAGCCACAGCACTGAACCAGGTTGTGTTTGTCTCACGGAGGGTTAGTTACATAAAGAGACAGTGCTGCTGTGGTAAGTGAAGGTTGGCAGATCATGTAGGAGGCCTCTCTGAGCGCAGCACATGATGAGGTGCTTTAGATGCTCAGAGCAGCAGCCATGGGAACAGTCCAACCCCCTTGAATCTGGTCATGGGGCAGTTTGTAACGAGCCAGAATGAAACCGTCTTTGTCACATCTACAGCCCCGGACCCTCTCTGAGCTCCTCTCTCAAGAGACATGGGGCAAATGATTTTTCCATTGGTTACAGGTTTATTTACTGTGCTTAAAATGTTTTGAAAGTGAGCCGCCTGCTTGTATCCATGGAGATGTTATTGCTTTATAGATCCATGTATCAAGAAGTGGACTAAGGCAGTGTGACGTCACCTATAGCGTTCAGCTCCAACGCTAGCGGGAGCCACCTCGGGGAAAAAAGGCACCTGATTTGTCTGTTATTAATGTTCATATCTTGGTTTATGGACACAATAGCGAAATAAAAACCCCAGGATCATGTAGAGCGGGTTAATACGAACATTTAAGACCAAAATAACGAGTCTGACAGCAGCAGTTACAGCGCGAGGAGCCACAGTTTTCAAATGTAAAGTGAAGTGGAGCCAGAGTCGATGGAGCCGGAAGCGCCAATGATCACTTCATATTTGGAACGCGCGGCTAGCGGATTAGCTACGTCCATTTATAAATACAGTCTATGAATTTATCTCTCTTGCAGAGTCGCCTTTCCACAGATCAAACCTGTAACTTGGCCTGGTGGCACAATCTACTTTTCATGGACATATATAAATTTATAAACTTTGGAAAATCCCAGGCAAAGCAATGAAACCTCAATGGAGAAAAGCAGTGGATGGACCCTCCAGTAAAGGTGAACATGTACTGCACCTGGATTTATAAACTGGCCCAAACAGATTCAGCTGTTTCTTTGTTAAACATTCTGCAAAAACTTAAAAACACGAAGAAGCAGTACGAGGCCTTGTTTTATCAATGCTTTCTCTTGACTTTGAACAAAATAGTTCAACTTGTACCGATTTACATATCTTAATAGCAGTGGTGGAACATAATGAAGTAAAAGTAGCAAAGTGCTATACTTAAGTACACATTTTAGGTATCTGTACTTTACTTAAGTACATTTTAAAGTGGATACTTTTTACTTTCTACTCCACTACATTTTTGAACTGGACTGAAAAGTAAAAGTATTCTTTATTATTGCTTGAGGGCTGATGAAAAGGCTGAGGGTTTATTTTTATCAAGTTCATAGTTTGAGCAAAAATATACAAATAAAAACAGCTGGAAAAAACTACAAATTTAATTGTTTCTAATCAACAAAATTCAGCTTCATTGGATCTCAAAATCGGTGCAAAATACTTTAACTTTTTCTCTTTAAGAACATTTTTAAGCTGATACTTTAATACTTTTAGTAGATTTTTTCATGTGATACTTTTACTTGAGTATTTTTATTGTTTGCTCCGGTATCTGTACTTTTACTTAAGTAACAAAATTCCACCACTGTTTAATTCAGCAGAGGACATCTTGAGAAGGTCTTTCTACAAAAGTTTGGAACCAACTTTCTTCCATATGAACATGGGTGGTCTAACATCTCCTGTCATGATAAAGCCTCCATCTTCCCTGTTAATAAAAACCCACACATTCACTTTAACCCTGGAGAACCCACGGGGTCAAATTTGGCCGCAGTTAATTGCTGCTTCCCAAAATGAACAAACAAAAAAATATCAAATCAAATTTAACTTCAAAAGCCCAGAGTGCCACTTCTGGCCCCTGCATAGAGACACCTAGTGGATGAATATTGAACTAAAATGAGCCAGAGTGGTAGTGATTTTGGCCTTGTGTTCTTGTTTCCATTGGCCAAAGTGTGTTTGTACATTTGAAATTGAGTTCTAACATGCAACAAATAAAGCAAAAAAGAACATTGTCTCATGTCTCATTGTATCTGTGTGGTTGACTGATTATTTTCCTAAATTTAAAATAGTTTGCATTGACGGTGTTTGTTATTGCGATTCTTTGAAATGATGCACCTAAAGCCCAATGGGTCAAATTTGGCCCTGATCCTAAATTAGGGAATAAATATTCAGTGTTCAGTGAACTTATAGCAGTAATTTAATGGATTGGTCATAATTTTCCAAAGAAGAAAAGGGTTGATCTTGGGTTCTCCGGGGTTAATTAAATCATTATGTAGAGCATGAACCAATAGCAACACTTACCAAATATTGTCTGTCTATTGCAGTAGAAATGTAAACACAAACCTGGCAACAAAACGGTGTCTACAGAGCTTAATGTTGAAATAAAAACAGCTCTGGCCCATATGCTTCTTTTGTGTGTTCAAACCAGCGCAGCTCTGATTCAAACAGACTTATCTAAAACCAACAGAAAGCAGCGTCAGAGGCTCGCCACTTTACACTGGGGGCTTCGCGGCTAATGAAGAGAAACCAATTAGAACCAGTTGGCCAGTATCACATGACAGGAACATATGAGCGTTTAGTGTAAGCGCTCTGAGGTTTTTCTGCGCAAGTCTTAACGATGATGGATTTATGACGACACGTGGTCAGTGTTACGGGGACAGGGGCTCGGGGCTGTTTTTTTGGTGTTGACATTTGAAATCCATTCTTCGCAAAGTTACGCCGCAACTCCACAGTGTCCCGTTGGTTTAACATGAGCCAAGGTCGATGTCCTCGGGATCAACATGCACGTGATCACAAGTTCAACGCTTTGGTGCGGTGTTTTTAACGTCTGAAAATACCTCTGATGAAAGTCAACTTTTTAAAGAGCCTAAATGACACTAAATGGATTCGTGTGAGTTTTAAGTCACGTTATAATGTTGTTACCTCCTCAAAAACAGACCTGGAGTTGTGTTTTGTTTCATTCACACATGTTTGAGTAACACTTTATTATTAGTCTGTCTACATCTCCAAAGCTCAAAATGCTCTGTTCCACCTTGTGACGTCATGAAGCGGTAGTTTTCAAGTTAACAGCCACTTTTTACCTTTAGTTCAGTAGAGATTTGCAATTCCAGAACTGAAATTATCCAAAAGATTCTAGTGAAGGTGTGTGGAGTTTAAAAACACAGTGGAGCACTTTCTGTATTACCACATGACATCACAAGGTGGAACAGAGTGTTTTCAGACTGAGAGAAGAACTCAGCCTAAATGTGCAGGGTTTGTGTGTTAAACATGTGTGAATGAAACAAAACACAACTCCAGGTCTGTTTGTGACGAGGAAACAACATTAGAACAGATCAGAAAACAGCGTAATATTGGCCCTTTAATTAAAAGTGACAACTATTTTTAGTATTTAAGAATGTAAGATGTAACGTGAACTGGAGCCAGAGTTGATGGAGCTGGAATCGCGCCCGTGCTCACTTCCTATTTGAACCGCAGTGGCTAGCGGGTTAGCTCTGTCCATTTATATATACAGTCTATGGAGCTAACCAGGTCCAACCCGCTTAGCTTCCAACATCTGACGAAATTCTTAAAGTGACCACCCCATATGAACGCCGTCGATAGCATCATACTGCAGATGTATAACTTTTCAGGTAATAGCATGTGTCAACAATAAAAAAATAAATAAAAAACTGCATTAGAGCCGGGACGTGGAGTTACACATTTGCCTTTTACTGGTAAGATATAAATAATATAACCTAAACTTGAGGCAGAACAGGGATTTACAATGACATTTTATGCTGTAGACCAGTGGTGCCCAAAGTGGGGCCTGCGGGCTAAACTTGGCCCTTCAGTGGGTCTAATTTGGCCCCCTGAGGATTGCTGAGATCTGTAAGAAATATTTATTTTGATTTAATTTTGCAGTGAAAAGAGTGTTTTGGAAATAAATTGAAGCCTATATCAGTTTATCTTTGCAGAGAAACATTCTTTCTCCGAGGTCACTCCCGCTAGCGTTAGCAACAGGTACGATTGACAGCGTTGCTATGCGCCCGGTCCCTGATTAGTCAGAGGTGCAGGCGGGAAGGGACGTTACCTTCGACAGCCTCGCTCCAGATTGGCTCTTTGGTCGCTACGATACTCACGGTCAGAATTCTAAATATGAAACTCAGCTGCAAATCGGCCCCTGTAACCGCTCTGGCCTCGAAGAGCTTCGTTTGACTGGAGCCGAACGCTGCGGGTGACGTCACACTCACTCAGTCCACTTCTTTACACAGTCTGTGCCACTGAGGGAAAAAAAGTAGGCACCACAACTGTAGACGATTCAGCAAAGATTACAGTTAATATAAGACAATATTTCAAGGTAAACAATATCCGGGGCTTTGCATTGACCTACATTCCCTGTGGGCAGACCCTGACCGCTCCCTGACCGTCTGTCTCAACCCTCACAACACATAATTTACCCAGCCTCCTTTTTGGTCCCTGTAAAGCAGCCAACTCTCTACACCAGTTTACTGCAAACTCGTCGCTAACGCCCCACCAGCAGCGCACACACTTAATATTATCACCCTAAACATCCAGAGATTCTAACAGGTGGCATGAGCGCTGCTAAGGCTCCTACCAAGGGGTCTATTTTGGGAGGAGGAGTAGGTTGAGATAGTTTAGGAGTTTGAATCCCTGCATGCTAAAGCTAGCTCTTCATAAAAACATGAGCAGTCAAGCTACGCCCACATTCCCTCCCCCGTAAGTTGGATGTGTCAGTGACTTCTGATCAGCAACGAGAGATTGTCAACTTTTAATAGCACGATTTATGTTTGGAAATGAATCTTCCTCAACATGTAAATGATTTGATCTCGCCTTTTGAAAACCTGTCTCGCCGTTTCGTCTACTGGATGTCTTGAAAAGTGCTACGCTAGTGTGATATGTGCTAATTGGTGGGTTTCAGATGACATAACAACACTCTATAGGCCGATAACATTTAATACAGATATGGGCGGCTAAAATTAATATAGTTGAAACGCAGATTTTTGTTTATATATAGTGAGTTTGCCGGTCTTGACCCCCAAAAAAAATATTGTTCGAGCTTTCACATATTGAAAGGTAAGTGGATATATGTCTGTGTGTCCCTCAGTCGTCCAGGTCTGATCCACAGCAAAAGACGAAGTCTAAATCTGTCAACTGGACAAATCGTTGTAGGAGTGAAGACGTTTCGCTGCTCATCCAAGTCACTTCTTCAGTTCTGGTCAGTTTACTGCTGGACACTGCCTTATATCTACCTGAAGGGAGGGGCTAACTACACTGAAACTGTAAACAGCTATTGTCTCCAGTTTCGGCCTAACGACCTATTCAACCTTTAACGACCCCCTGTTGTTCTCTTTGTTCCTATTTGTTTTGGGTCTGAGGATGGAATCATAGATTTGTGAGAGATTGTGTCTCAGGCCTCCATTCCTGTTTAAGGAAGGATTGTCTTTCCTAACAAAAACTGCTTCTTTAACTCCCCTCACAAACCATTTCTTCTCTCTGGCTCAGATCTGTACCTCACTGTCTTCAAAGGAGTAGTTAGTGGCTTTGAGATGGAGATGTACGGGGGACTGGGGTCCAGAGGAGCTCTCATGACGGTGTTGGAGAGGCTGTTTAGTTTCTCCAGTGTAACACTCACTGCAGTCTTAACAGTAAGACTGGTCAGTGATCTGACCAGAACTGAAGAAGCGGCTTGGATGAGCAGCCAAACATCTTCACTCCTACAACGATTTGTCCAGTTGACAGATTTAGACTTCATCTTTTGCTATAAGTGGATATAGTGATTATTGTGACAGGCCTAATACAAACTCACTCACAGCCCTGTTTTTGATCATAAACCAATAAGAGAATAGTGCAGTTATCGCCACAATAAAGGCAGGGCAAGTTTATTTGTATAGCACCATTCACACACAAAGTAATTCAAAGTGCTTTACAGAATAAGAAAGACATTAAAATCACAAAACAAACAAGTCAAACGTAAATAAATACTCACAAAATGTACTTTAAAAGAGAAGAGAGCAGATCAAAAACCTTCAAATGAAGCATGATGGGTCTTATTTAGGCAGCAGGTCGGCCGAAGCTAAATATCGGCCTGTGCTGGAGATTTAAAGCCGATATCAGATTCATTAAAAAGAGCAAATATCGGCCAGATATATCGACCAACCAATATATCGGCCTATCTCGATTATTGACAGTGTTATCAATAGGAAAAACAGGCTCTGACCTTTAGCAGAATGTCTCTACGCTTTGTCTCCGTTTCACGCTACAGCTACATAGGTCCTGTACAGTAAAACTTTCTACAAAATAAAAAATAAAAAATAAATAAAAAAATACATAAAAATAATACATAATTTTAAAAAATAAAAAATAATAAATTAATACAAATAATAATAATAATAATAAGTAGAGTATGTATATTTGTTCTTGGCACAGATCTTATCCTGGATGCCCTAAAAATTCCCTTTCTCCACATTGCAGCCAACACAAGGACGACTCTGTGGGTCTGAAGTTTTGCAGCCCGACTGTTTTAAATGAAATGAATAAAACATAAATCAGACACTGATTGAACAACGATGAACTTTCAGACGCTCTAATCTTATCTGCCTGACGACTGTACAAGCATCGGGTGAGAAAACGATACAGTCAGAATATACAGAGACTCAAGCACCGTGTTTGTTTACAGGTTTAATTAAATAATAAACTGTAAAGTACTAACAGGTTGTGTCAGAAAAGGCATCAGATCTACAAGGTAAATAATGCGTGAATAATTAATGAGGTCATCAATGTGCTCATGGCAACGGTGGAAGAAGTTCTCAAGTCTGTTACAGATACTGGAGCAAAAAAATACTCAAGTAAAAGTAAAAGTATCACATGAAACAACTTAAGTAAAAGTATTAAAGTACCTGTTTTAGAAATGTACTTAAAGAGTAAAAAGTAAAAGTATTTCGTGCAGATTTTCAGATTTAATAAAGCTTCAAATGTTGTGATTTTGATAAAGATTTGAGCTGAATTTTGTTCAACAGAAACAATTTAATCGATCGTTTTTTTCTGGCTGTTTTTATTTGTATATTTTTCTTTGCTCAATCTACAAATGTGTTGAACATAAACCCTCGGCCTTTTCCGCAGGTCTCAGACAATAATAAAAAATACTTTTACTTTTCAGTCGTGTTAAATAAATGTAGTGAAAAAGTACAGATACTGCTCTCAGATGTAGTGAAGTAAAAGTAAAAGGAAACATACAGATTCCTAAAATTTGTACTTAAGTATAGTACTTTACTGCTTTTACTTTGTTACGTTCCACCACTGGCCCAGGGCAACTGATTTGGTCTGTTTGCCCCAGGAGGGTAAAAACACATGAATGACACAGGTCAAATTATGTAATAGTCATGACTCTATTACTCAAGTAGTTATAAAAAAAAAAGTAGGTTACATCTGATCATCCAAATCTTAGTCACTCACTTAGACGTGTCACTGTGATCCAGAAAACTGCACAGACTGGAGTAAGGTGACCACACGCCCCTATTTACCCGGGACAGTCCCTGTTTGAGCCTTGTCCCGACAGATTCCTCCAAAACCACTGATCCGCCCCAGTTTTTTTGACCAATCTGACACCCACCGACAGTAAAAAGGGGAACATATTATCAAACGTTTTTGTTTAAACACAGAAAACTGCTTGAAAATCACCAGAAAGCCAAAAAACGCACTCAGCTGCAATAACAAAAGTCCCTCAGATTATTCACAGATTTACACGTGAGTTTAGAATGAACTGAGCGCTTAAGAAAGTTCTCAATTATGCTCTTTTTTTTCAGAATTTTACTATTACCAACCACACCAACCCAGCTTTTAATTTTGAAATGAACATCACAACAGTTTATGAAGACACTACACAATATATGGCCTTAAAGACTTAAATTATAACTGTCCAGGTTGTGTTTTTACATCATAGGTGCCTATAATTCATTGCCATTAAGGTTAATTGTTAAAGAAATTGACCTATATGTTGGAAAAGCTATTCAAGAGACAGTCAGCACAAGAGCTCAAGAGACTAGGACTGATCTAAATGCTTAAATTGCTGCTATACGTTGTGCTATTCGTGTCATATCAACAACTAACGCAAAATACTGATTGTGAAAGTTCGTTTTGAAAGTAGAGCGGAGCTTACCCAGTTTCTTCACGGGGTCCACCGGTTTGTCGACCCCTTTTTTCTTATGCTCTTTGGCACTGGTGGCCTGGGATTTACCACTGCTGCCCAACATCACCGCAAAAAATCAAAACGCAAACTCGGAAAATTCAGCCAAAACGCCCGAAACCGCAGGTGCGCGCGTGCTCCGGTCACCCCGCGCGGACGGACCACACAGACGCGCGTGAACTGCGAGCACAAAGTTGAGGCAAGTTCAGTGAACGACTCTCTCCGGTCCACATGTCCCACCAAGTCCCTCCTCCGCGCGCGTAGACCCGCTCCTCATAACTGCGCGTAACATGAGTCCGGCGGTTGCACATTTTTAAATACGCACCCCCCACCGTGTCCTGCGTGACAGTGACGCAAACACTGCACAGATTTGAAATGCGCAAACAAACTCTGAGTCATTTTAAAACTATTTGGATTTCTGGAGTGCGGAACTGCGGCGTGTTTCAAACTCTGCACTGCGCCTGTGCAAGATTTAACAAGCAATTAGTAAAAAGTAGTAATTTAAACTGAAGTACGCACGTGTATATTTCAGACTAAAACCGATTTAAAGCCTATTTGACAAACGCTGTTGAAAATGTTGTGAAAGTAAAACTGATCTAACCTACAAAATGTGCAAAGAAAAAACTACAGGCTTGAATGCATCCTAAACACATTTGCTATTCCATCAGCGCACCACAATCAGGAAATAGACTTGCACAAACATATTCCATGCCAACTCCTAATGACAATCAATTATGGTGTGGCGCCCTCTGGTGTTCAACCCGGGAAACTGACAATAAACCCCCAAAAACAACTAAATTTGCAGTGTCCTCAGTAAATATTGTTGCATGAATGGTGTTATGAAATGGTTGACATCATCGGCAAGAGAACAAAAATAGTCTTTAAGCAAACTGTGGGCATCTGTAGACTATTGTAAGCCTACTTTGAATATATATCCTGCTAATGGAGTTTTATTTGGGGCTATAGACCTCGACAAAGCAGTAAATCCAAAAATGTTTTCTACAGGTGGAGACGGAGGACCAGAGTGGCTCATGCATTCAGATGTGGGTAGCTAATATTTATTTATACTTTGTGCATTGGCTGTATAAAAAAAACAGCTTATTTTGGTGTTTATTTGGAATAACTTTGGCCTAATATGGTACCATAAAGGGACTGCTAGGATCCATAATTTATATCTTTCATCCACACTCAACTGCAGTAACAACCATGCTACACAGAGAGAGATTAAGTCATGCCTGCTAATCCTCACAAGCTGTGATCTATGCAGGAGCGGGTTCTGGGCTGCACCTCTCCTTCATTTCAGAGTATGGAACCCTCAGTATGATTTCACAATCTCCGTGGTCATTAGGTTTCACACCAACTGTAACATACGTAGGCCTATCACTTCTTCCTCAAAGGAGTCCCAGCTGAGCCTGCTTATTTGCAAGGGCTGAAACTCTGTCTGATTCTATTAGTGGAAACAGTAAGCCAGTGTTGTTTGGAGCTATTGGATAGCCACCGTTTTAAATCAGAGATGCAGAAAGGTCCAGTCCACACCAAAAGAGGTCCCACACTAGATACCACCAGAATATTGATAACTAAAGTAAGATGATTTACAGTGTCCTGACAACTAAGCTGTAGGCCTAGACCTGTGCATGTAAAATGCAATTAAATAATAGACCAGATTAACACACAGGCCTATTCTAACCACTGTGTAGATGGCCTTGCAGTTTATTTTAATATTATGTAGGCCTAATAATAGGTTAAAGTGTAGCCTACATTAATCATGCTTAGCCTACTGGGGTTGAAGAAAGGCGTCCAGACATGTATCATTATAGTAAAACCATTACAAACATGTAACCGATTTATTTAATTTGTGCAACCATAATAAAAGGAAAATTACTGACAAGCGAAGTGAACTAATGCAAGCTCCATTGCTTCCTTGCATGGCGAGGCACCGTCTATTACCTGGAACAAAAATCCTAATACGATGGATTTATACGATCGGGTAGCACATTGGCGTTGTTTTTAACCTCCTAATACTGGTGTACATTTTATCATTTGACTAAACATATACACGCGTTGCACGATAAATGTAACAAAAGGAGTAGGCGGAGTGCCCAATAGAAACACTGCGCTCCAGGAAATAGACCGACACCAATGCAAACAGACTGGCCTAGTTAGCAAAAAGTCAAAGTAACTATAGTTTTATCTTGGGTTTATAAGAAACGCCACTTTGACAAAGCTTTTAATTCGTGTCTAATCAAGAACTTTTCAGTATAATCGCCAGTAGGGCTTTTGCCTTAAAACATACGTTTTGTGATTTGGAAAAACACCGAAATGCCAGCTAGTTAGCATTACACGATGGCTAACCTAGCATAACGTAGGCTACGGATTGACATCAATAGTCATTGTTTATGGCGACTTTTCCACGTATGAGCTCATTAATTTAAATGTGTGTTTATTGGTTGTAACATTGTATAAAACTTCACACTTTTATTTGTATTTAACGTTAAGAGCGTAACGACGAGGCGCTCGCTTGCTAACTAACGTTTTGCTAACGTTAGCTAGGTCAGTTATCCGCAACAGCGAATACACGAATCAAAGTGGGGAAAAAAAACACTTTAAGAAAAATGGGTCGCTCGGAAAGGTCCCAAACAGATCTACACCAGTCCGTCCAGTAGAAACAGGATTATTGACCAAGTGTAAGATCGCCCGACCCTCCCTTGGACAGCGAACAGCTTGAAGATGCGCTCTCTTCGGCGAATGGACTGTAAATGCCGTTTGTTTACGGTGCTCCCGGACTTCGCCCGTCTCTGCATCTCTACGTATCACTCCGCACTGCACTGGATTCGAGAAAACATAAATTATATACAGTCTTTCTTCTACAGTGTATACGCATATTTAAGTATAGCATAATGCGCATCGTGTTTAGTCACAAAATATGCAAAATGTTCGTTTTATATTGCATAAACCCGACAAACGGACTAGATTCCGTGATCGGTTATGATCATTTTGCATAAAACATGGGGGAGAGGTACCGTAAAACTCCTAATATATTGTTGAAATGTATAAAAATTGCCTAAATATAAACACCAGCTTGCAATTTACTCATAAATTAGTTCAACACAACTTTTTAATAACTAAAGTTGTCTTATGTTTTAGTACATTTATGCGCATACATTTTAATCTCACCCCTGCGGATGTAATAGTATCGTCCACAAAATGCGCCGGACTGCTTTCTTGGGGTGGATTACGTACATTTGATGGACAGCTCAATTAGCCAATGAAAAAATACTACAAGCTTAGCAACAGAAAAGTGGCGCTCCTGACCAATCAACGAAGAGAAGGCTGGTCCAAAGCGTGGCCCATTTTCTAAAATGCGATTGGTTCAGAAGCCCGTCAATAATCGTAGACTTGTGGTATTTGTAGTTTAAAGGGGGTGTAACCTTTAGTTCTCGTCGATAGAGAAAACACCATGTCCCACAATGCATCGGTCAAAGCAGGCCGTAACATGCGCGAGAGTAGAGGCGGAGCTGGTATATAAAGAGCAGCTCCCTCGTCTTCAGTAGCACTCTGGACACTGATGAGACGGTGAAACGCAGGCTCTGAGTGAACGAAATCTTTTATAGCACCGAAATAGTTAATGATAGTTAGCGACAGTTGCTTTGACAAACCCTTTGTGGAGTAACAAGTGTTTACTTAATCGGAAGTTTACTTTTAATTAGAGAAAGTTTGTTTTCATGCTATTATTTTATCCTATTTTGGATGAAGTTTATTTTTGTTTCTAATTAAGTTTTTTGATAACTTAAAGACGCTCACTTTTAAGAGCGTAAAGATGATTTAGAGCGCTGCACAAAAGACCATCGGGATGTCAGAGGTATCGGAGCCGAGTCATCACCTGAAAACTCCGGGCAGCCCCTCAGGTGGGAGTAGCGGAGACCCTGTTTTGGAGCATCCCCCGAGCTGCAAACAGAAGAGCGCAAGCCCCGAGAACGACGATAGGGGGCGCCAGAGAGAGCGACAACAGCAGCAGCAGCAGCGCCAGGACAGGGATATCAACACAGACAAGTTATGGCAATCTAAAGGCGCACAACAGAGGGGGGTGTGCCCTGACTTAGCTGCCGGAAACGAGCTCTCAAAGTGCCATCCTCACAAGAAACCCGACGGGAATCACCACCACCACCACCCCTCCGAGCATGGCAACGGAGAGGGGGACCACCAGATGGACTCGGACCCGGGTTTGGACTCACGCCCGGGGGGGAAGAAGAGGCACAGGCGCCGCACCTCCAGAAAGAAGCGCCACTGGAAGCCGTATTTTAAACTTTCCTGGGAGGAGAAGAAAGCCTTGGATGAGCGCGAGACGGCCAGGGCGTCCCGGGTCAGAGAGGAGATGTTCGCCAAAGGACTCCCGGTGGCGCCCTATAACACCACCCAGTTCTTAATGGACGAGCACGACCGCGAGGAGCCCGATCTGAACACGGAGAGCGGCGGGATACGGAGACAGTCGGGGGTCGGTGTGGGGCTGGAGGACACTGGCAGCGAGGAGGACTTTTTGGAAAATACCAATAATAACGAAGAGGAGGATGAAGAGGACGGCAGTGACGGCATCGGGAGGCCTGGCAACGCGGGCGGAGAGTTTCTTCAAAGGGACTTTTCAGAAACCTACGAGATGTATCATGTTGAAAGTCTCCAAAACATGACCAAGCAGGAGCTGGTGAAGGAGTACCTCGAGCTGGAGAAGTGCATGTCCCGCCTGGAGGAGGAGAACAACCGGCTGAGGAGAGCCATGGATCCCCCGGACAGCAGTCTGTCCCGCCTCCGGGAGCTGGAGCGGGAGCTGGAGAGACTCAAGGCCCAGAACAGCGAGCTGCTCCTGCAGAACCAACCCGCGGCCAACTGAGCACGTGAGACACACACCAAGCATCGGATCACTGCTGTTTTAAAGGGGCTGTATGTAAGGCTTTTTTTTTACTTTGAAATCATCTGAAACTGGACGATTGTCTGAATGTGTTGACTTGGAGTTATCACCTGATTATTTAAATTTGCAGATGCGCATAAATTTTTACCACTAGATGGAGTTGTGAGTCAGTGTCATAATATCTTGCAGCATTTAAATTAAGTTAAATGATGTTTTTATGGCTGTTTTCTAAGTGCTACATTTTCTAAATCGGGTAAATTTAGTTTTTGACTGGTCTATTGTGAGTGACAGCCATTTTAAAACTCCAGTGTTCTGTTCAAATGTGCCACAGACTGAGTTTGTCTGAGACATTTATCAAGAGGAATTTTAAAGTAAAAATGACATAAAGCTCTTTTAAAATCACATTTTCTCTGTAATCCGGTTGTTACGAGGACTCTGAGGTCATGCATTGCAATGCAATACCAGACGTTTCTTTTCTATTTGGACTGCAAGAGTGTCCCGTTAAAACCCACAAGTTCTGTACATATTTGAAAAATCTAATTCTTTTTTATAAAGATGATGTATCTGACAAAACGAGGCTGTTTTGTTTGTTTCCGTAAAGCTGGTCATTATTGACAAAGACTTGATCTATTGGAGCCACATATGTGACATTTCCTCCTCTAAAATAAATGCATTGCAAAAATGTTTTACAAAATGAACTCCACATTTGACATTTTAACAGTTGTGTGTTCAACAAAAGTTCAAATAAACTAATTTCTGTTGTATTGTGTGTGTGGAGTGTGTTTTAAATGACAGGGACAGGCCGGAGCTGGGGTGAAAGTGCACGGCTCCTGTGGCAGTTACACATCCACAAAGCGCTTCTTGTGCGGCTCCTGAATCGAGAACGAGCGAACGAGCGCGGAGCGGCCGGAGCGCGAGGACGGGGGAGGGGAGGGGGGAGACGGAGAGGCTTCACGTGAAGGTTAACCTGCCGTTTACGCGCAGGGCCGTGGTGTGGAAAAATATCATAAAAATGCAAATGAGACAGAGACAATCCACATTAAAGGCCGAGGGCTGCGGCCGGTGGCTTCATGAAATGTGAGCGAGTTTGCAGGTTTCTGTGTATGTTTTTTGTGTAAGTCTCAATACAATCACCATAGCGACGCCTTTATAATAACACAACCATAAGGGACACGTGCACTAATACTTTACCTGTGAGATATCTCAGAAACACAATGGAAGGTTATAATCTTTCTTTATAGGCCCATAAACCACACCTGAAATTGTCATTATTGTGACTCACCTTCAAACGCTTAAGGAAGTTTATAATCACAAAGTTAGAATATTTTTACTCAACGTGTTGGGTAATTCTACAGTCGATTACAAAACACAGGATTGCTGTGCTACATCATATGATCAGGTTTATGCGCACGGATTCATCACTTTCACCCCAGAAACATTTCAAGACTGTTGTGAATGTGTAATTTTTTTATAGACTAGTAAAGTAACAATAATAAACCTGCCACACACTTTGTAATCCAGATCCAAAGTTACACGAAATTTTCATCACTTTATGCACTTTTATCTGTACTCATCATTCGTATGTTTTTTTAGTTTAAATTTAGGTTCCACTAGTCACTTGATACAGTAGAATCAATCTGTGCCAAATAGGTTTACAGACACAGTCCCCGCGTTCCACCTCAAGAGGGCCCCACTGAGCTTCTGTTTAAAGTCACCTCTCGTGCACTGTGTAATCTGAGCGTAGCCCCGTGAACAAACAGTGAGAAAAAGCCCAGTTCTTAACCATACATCTGTTTATTTACATGACATAACATTACCTTAAAGCACACAGCCATTGAGCCGAATGGTCCGGTCGTATTAGTCCAATGCAATTCAAACTGTACACAACAATACGGCATGTTACATATTAAGATAGTATATACAAAAGTTTAAAATTGAGCACTTTTTTTAGACAACGTAGTCACTCCAGAGGTGTTTTGTTGACAGTCGAAAGTTGTCACTAAATGCTGTTTGTAAAGAACGGCTGGAAACGTGTACCATTTTGTTATAGGCAAGAAGAGGCTTCCTGGTGGAGAGAGAGGAAAAAGCAGCAGACGGTAGTAGTGGCTAATGTGGAGAGTGCATAGACATGTCCTTGGCTAAATGTGTGCTTTTTACAGCCTCTAATATACACGGAAATGTACAATATCTTTGGACTATGCACTATTAATGACACAAACTGAGAACGAAAAACGAAAAAAAAGAGTTTAAGGTGGTGATTCTGTGTTGAGTAAATGGGAGTCAACGTTGGAGCAAAGAAACTTGAAATAACTTGTTACAAAATGAGCTGTTTTTCTAAGCGCTTTGGTTTTATGTTTTGTTTTATTGTGGCCAAGTGAAGAAAAAGAAGAGACAAAGGCATTTGGGAGGGCATCTGATGTAAAGCGTGAGTCACGTTTGTTTCGCTTTGCTTATCACGGCACGGAAGCGAAGCGGCGCACATTTTGTTTTATGGACCTAAGACGTAAACGTGAGTCTACACAGATGGTAAAATGTGGTTTTATACAGCGCTTTTCCGCCTTCAAGACACTAAAAGCGGGATTTGAACCAACAACCTTCGGATAATTGGGCAAACGCTCTACCGACTGAGCTACTACATCAATATATTTAAACCGTATTTTCAGCCGGTGCGGCGCTGCTCCTGTAAATCCATTCAAATTCCAAAAAACGCGCAGGATTAAATTAGCCAATTATAAGTTGGACCCCAATTATAAGTTGGACCCCATTTACAAAACACAGAAAAACCAGAATGAGAACTGACCATGGCACTGCAGGACAAACACATTCAGAAATCAGGCACTTGGAGAAAAAACCTTGAGGTAAGAACATAACTTATTCATTTTGCTATAACTGAATCACTGAAGAAGTCATGCAAGGAAAACCAACTTCTTCTTCTGACGTTCTAACTCCTAACTCAATGTTTTTGCGATGTTTTTTTTGGCTCCAAAGTCAATATAAAAACGATAGAACTCTCGCTAATCTACGTGTTGTATTCGCCGTAGCTAAAGTACCGTATATTCCCAAGTTAGCGAGGATTTATTAAGATCCTGACCCAGTGGAAAATACTTAATAGTAAAACCTCTTGGTGATAAGTGTGTTGACAGATACGAGCCCTCAGAGGGAGAGGTGTAGAAAACATGTTGTTTGCGACAGACGGGAGGAGGGATAGTATTGTTTGCACTGGACTGTTTTTGGGAAAATGCTCCGGTTTGGTGGATCCGTGGCTTTACAAGAAGATAAGCTGAAGATACAAGACAAAACTGTGCAATGTTTTAAGCCAGGTGAGGTTTTAAATAGAAGAACGACATGGTATTTCAACTAGGAATATTATGAGTTTAGAGTTTTTAACATTTTAAAATACAGTTTTCTTGTTCTATCATCAATCTTTTTCCCATAGATTTATGTCACTTTTGATTTCATTTGGTCTCATTCAAAACAAACGCTATAACTTTCAGTATTAATTCCCTTAAAATAAACAACACAAACTTTTAAACGTTGCCATTTCACGCAAAAAATGGTCAAGTTTCTTCAGATTTCTAAACTCCGAACCCCTGTATCTCGATTCAGCTCTGATTCATTGCGTGGCTCTGTTTTGTTGCCAGATGAGACGAGAATTTATCTGTAAAAACGTTATTTTTATCTAGATCGAAGCGTCTTTACCGTTGCGATACGGTCCCGGCGCCTTGTCAGAGGCTCGCCGGGCGCTTCTGGCGGTAACAAA